>PVJI01008161.1:0-72977 GCA_004026765.1 Micronycteris hirsuta
TTCTTTCTGCTGGTCCACTCCGTTGATTTGAGTCCCAGTTTCCTTATCTCTATTGGTTCCCTGCAGATCTCTCCTCATTTGTTCAAGCAAGTTCGTTAATTTTTCGTCGAATTCTGAAAGCATCCTTATTACAAGGGATTTGAATTGTGCATCTGATAGGTTGGCTATCTCTTGGTCGGTTAGCTCTGGGGTTTTGATCCGTCCCTTTCTTTGGGCCATTTTTTTCCCCCTCAGTGAACCTGTTACTGTAAGGGGGGCGGAGTCTTGGGGATCCCCTGTGCAGGGAAGTTCCCGGTAGTTGTGCTGGGACCTTAGCCTCTGGGGGCGGGGCCTGAGCGCACAATGGCGCCTTCTCCGCTCTCCGCACCCACACCGCCTCCTGCAAGCACTTTGGGCCCCTCTGTGCTGACTCTGGGGGTCGCTCCGGGGTCGGTGGACGAGCTGCCCAGTTCCAATCCCCCGAGGGTCTCCCCAGCGAACTTTCCTATTAGGCCAGGCGTTCCTCCAGTCGCGGACTCCACCCCCTCACTTGATTTGCACCTTGCTTGCTTTCAGGTTCTCTCTGCACACGAATGCAGACCTGCTGAGTCCACCGGTCTCTCGGCCCTGCTGGGTCTGGATGAGCCGGGTGCAGACCGCGCTTCAGTCGGTCCCCGTCTGGGTATTCTTCAGCCCTGCGGGGACCGCCCCTCCAACCGCGGACCTGCCGTCTGCTCACCTGCTCGCCGCGGGGTCGCTGAGCGCTCTCCCTTCGCTCTGCACCTTCTTGCTCACCAAACTGGATGGATGTATCTTCTTTAATTCCTTGGTTGTCGGACTTCCTCTCAATATGATTTTCTGTCAGATCTGGCTGTGTTTGGATGTGTATATTTCTTTTTTTTCCCCTTGTTTGGTTGTGCGAGGCGGTACGGTGCATTCACCTATGCCACCATCTTAGGAAGTCTTTCATGGACTTTTTTTTTTTTGCACTTTGGATTTTAATTCAATACTATTTTATTCTGTTGCTCAAATTCTTGAAGCTTTGACTGTTGGTAGCTCTTTTATTTGGCTCCTTTATCCCTTCAACATAGCTCCATCAGTGTGGGCTTTTTTATTTTTTGAGCAGTACTTTTCTTTCTGAAAATACAAGATGATCCAGGCTCATCTCGCGTATTTCCTGTCCTGATTCAAGAATCAGCTATTTTTTCAAGAAGCCTACTTATTTTTTTGGTAAATGATATAAGAAACCAAGATCTGGTGCTAGATGTGCCTTCCTATTGCTAAAGTGGTGTTCATGTAAGCAATTAAAATGTGAATTTTATGTGGAATATCTATGTTAATCTATTAAAAACAAAAACTTCTTTAATAATCACTCTTCAAAAGTCTACCAATTCTGGGACTGAGATATAAGCACTTTGTTAACATCAGTTCCTAGAATTCTTAAAATAGCATGAAAATCTAGTCAAATCTCAGGGATGGATGAGAATAAAAGGAAATTTAAGGCAATGGTCAGGGAAATGTGGGAATTACTGTTTTGTGTCAATATTCAACAAACTGTCTTCCTTAATTACAAGGTTAAAAACAACAACTTCCTCTTCATTAAAAGTGGAAAAAACTACGTTGTATAAAGGGATTTGCTTTCCAAACTGCTTCTGGATTGTTTCTTCTTTCTAGATTATTTATAGATGACCCATGGACATGGACAACAGGGTGGGGATTGACTGTGGGCGTGGGGGTGGGCAGGGCTGTGGAGAGCAATGGGGGAAAATTGGGACAACTGTAATAGAACAACAATAAAGTAAAATAATAAAATAAAATAAAATAATAATAATTTCTCTTTGACCAGCAGTTTTGATATTTGCCAGATTATTATCAATCAAATTTTTCTCCTCCCTATTAAGAAAGGTCATTCCATTTCAGATTGTTTTAGTAAGTTTGGACATGCCTTCCTTAACACCTAATATCTGAGCCTTAACTTCCTAATATCTGAGCCTTCTTTTGTAATTATTTTTAGAGTAAAAGTCGTTTTCCATATGGATTTCATTGCCTTGAGAAGTTGTCTAAGCATCTGATTGAAGAGCACTGTATTTAAACTCAGGAAGTCCTACGGCTGGACTAAAATGGATGCAGAATAGAACTCTGGGGACACAGGGAAGAAGACTGAGGAAATATTTACAGATTTAGAAGAAGAATTATGAGAGAATAACACCACAAGCCAAGGAAACACTTTCAAGTGTAATCAAAGAAGATGAGAACTTAACATTAGTAAGGGATCTCTTTCATCTGGATCTAGAGTAATTAAAATGTAAAGTTTGGTTTAAACTCAGGTGTGTCTAATTCCACAACCTGTGATCTTTCTATCAGAATATGCTACTCACTTTTAGCTACTTGAGGTGATAAAATGATAAGTCAAATACCTACACAGAAATATATTCATTAATTAAACATATATATAGATTCCATGGTTGCTGAGATCCAGCACTGATCTATATACTGGGTGTAGAGATGTCTTCCCACTGTGGAGCTTCCAGTCTTGTGAAGTTGCTAGATATTAATCAAATAATAATATTTAATAAGTACTAATAAGGAAAAAGAAGATGGGGTTCTAAAAGGACTTTTAGAAATTTGTATGAATTTCAGTGATGGCATCATAACTGAGCCAAGAATCTGCAGAATGGTAGAAGTCAATGAGATGGGATGGTCTAGGAGGGGGCATTGGAAGTAAGGAGAGAATCACTGTCAAGTGCTAACAAGCTAGACTTGTCCAGGAAAGGTCAGCACAGGCAGGTTATGCAAAAAGTCATGTTTGAAGGTCTTTGTTTAAGTGCAATTTTATGTTTAATTCCCAGACCGATTTCTGACCCATGCCTTCCTGAGGCCCCTAGCAGTGAACAGCACCTCTTCAAACAGGAGAATCGACATTGTGACTTTTCATGTAGCAAGGTGCAACTATTGGTGTTTTTCCTTCCTCTTCATTAAGCCAATTCAAGACTTATTGGATTTACCTTTATAACATCAGCATCATGATAATCATGATTTGGCACAAATCCTAGAGTTAGTTGCTATGAGGACGATGCTGCTGGTATAAATATACCAGGTGGACCCAAGCATATCAATTCAGTGTTAGAGAGGAAAGTAAAAGATGTGAGAATTGAAGAGCTTCCTTTGATGTTAACAGTATACCGAACTGTAACTACGCGTTTGTGGTTGGAGAAAGTAGTGTTAATCTGGTACCAGCAATAAATAGGTTGACAATCACAAGGCTAAAGTCTCTCTTGGAGTCACAAAATGCACCAAATCAGTTTGCCAGATGAATCTTTGCCTGAGGCACAACAGTGCAGCTCAACTGAGTGATTGTCCTACATCCCACTCAGTGAGGTTAAAGGTTGGGAGCTCCTTTGATAGGCACTATTTGGATTGTGATTCCAGTATACAATGACTAAATTCCATTCTCTTTATTATTTCCTGGCACCACCTAGATTCAGTCACTCCCCAAATCTTATCTGAGAAACTCCCATATTTGTTTCTGTTTTTCTCCCTGTTTGGAGCAAGTTGCTATGCAGGGCTGTATGTCTCATGGCTTCATCCACTTTAAGTCCTTCAAATCATTCTTTCACCTCGGTCCTCTTCCCCATGTTGCAGTCTTCATTTTCCAGCTCCTTGAAAGACATGCAGTTGAATAATGATCTCTTATGGGCTGAATTGTGTCTTCCTCTAAGTTTATATGTTAAAGGCCTAACACCCAATTCCTTCCCAATGTAGCTGCGTTTGCAGATAGGACATTTAAAGTGGTAATTAAGGCAAACTGAAGTCATATGGATGGACCGTAATATGATGTGACTGGTGTCCTTAAAAAAGAACAAATCAGGACACAGGTACACAGAATGGGAAGACAGTGTGAAGACATAGGGAGAAGAGGACCATCTGCTATAAGCCAAGAGGAGTGGCCTTAGAAGAAGCCAATTCTGCTAACACCTTGATCTTGGCCACCTACTCCCCAGAACAGCAAGAAAATAAATTTCTGCTGCTTAAGCCACGTAGTCTGCTGTTCTTGGTTATGGCAGCCCAAGCAAATTGATACATTTTCTATCCTCAAAGTCAGTATGTAACCTTCCTATAAAAGTGATTCTTCTTTTCCAAAAAAGAAAATCTCAACCTCATTCTTTCATTCACATAGTCAGCACTTACTGAGAACTTACTAGGTGACAGGCACTGGGAGTACAAACATTAATTTGTCAGTTCCTTCCCTCAGAGCTCTCACATTCTGCTACACCCCATGCCAACTAATTTCTGTCACTGACACTTACCTCACCTCTACACTCCTTGCTGCAGACTTTGGAGTCATTTTCCATTTCATCATCTGTCGACTTTCATTTCTGGTTAGTCATCGGTTTATGACGAATCTTTTGTGGCAAAAGTTTTGGCTATTACTCTGACAATCAAGTTATCTCTGCAGTATTGGCATAATCTTGTAATGCACTTCTCCTTTTCTCATTCTTTGCCCTTACTTATCTCCCATCCACTCTCTAGGAAAATTCTCTACCCTTCTTGCTCAAGAACCTCTCTCTCACAGGAGAGGTGAAGCTAAAATGTGTGTGTCAGTCTGAATAACTTAAGGAGTAGACTTTATACTTGATGTTTCAATATAGGTGGGGCTTTACACATAAATGAGCGTCTGAGGCCTCTCTCATTGAATATTATATTTTTTCACAAAGTTCTTACATTGTGTACTTAGGCTAGAAAAAAGTATTCAAATTTTGATTTTTTTGAAAGTTTGAACTCTGAATTGTTTTGACAACTAAAGTTTTCCATGTGTTCTCTAAAGTTGTGTATACAATGAGGTCTGTCAAGAAGGTATCCAGCCACGTAATATGAAAAATAGAGACATTGATTGAAGAAGATACAAGAAACATTGTACATAGGACAATGATGCCTCAGGGACCTCACACAGTTCTTCCAGTGTCTCTCCCACTGTTCAAAACACTCTGCAAAATCTTTTGCTGGAATTGCCATCAGCTGCCCCATTGTATTTTCCTGAATCCTATCAATAGTCTGGAATTTCTTCCCTTTCAAAGGTGATTTTAGTTTTGGAAAAAGCCAGAAGTCACAAGGCTCCAAATCTAGACTGCAGAGGGGCTGAGTCACCTGGGTGATTTGATGTTTCACCAAAAACTCTGCACAAGACATGATGCATGAGCGGACACTTTGTTGTGATGAAGCTGCCAAATCACCAGTTGCCCACAGCTGTGGCTGTTTTTGTCCTATTGCATCTTTCAACCGATGGAGAACATCGATGTAGTACTCCTTATTAATTGTTAGACCTGGAGGGGTGTACTCATGATAGACAACACCTTCCCAATCAAAAACACAGTTAACATGGTCTTGATCTTGCTGCGACTTTGCCGGGCCTTCTTTGGGGCTGTAAAGAACCAGACGACCTCCATTGGGAAGACTAGGCCTTTGTTTCTGGATCATAGCCATAGACTCACCCTTCATCTCTGGTTATGACCTTCTTGAGGTTATCTGGCTCATTGGTAGAGCTTTGAATCAGGTCATTAGCAACTGCAGCACAATGTTCCTTTTGCTCTGGTAGCAGAAGCTGTGGAATGAATTTTGCCATGACATTTCATGCCAAGATCCTGTTTCAAAATCCTGGACACAGTAGTTTTTGGAATCCCCAGATCAGCTTCTAGTTCTTCCCCTGTCAGTTGCTGATCTTTGTTGATTGTAGCCCATGCATGCTCAACATTCTCAGGTGTTCTTGTTGCAGGCCTTCCAGGATCACTGGATGTGGATCACTTTCAACGGATTCTCGACCATCTTTGAAGCATCACACTTTTATTTGCACTGCACCCATTGCATTGTCCCCAAAAACATTCTGAATCATCTGAATAGTTTCAGTGGAGGAATGTTCAAGCTTAATGCACAATTTGATGCAGATTCATTGCTTTACTTGCTCAGTCATTTTGAATGCAACAGCCACATAGTACACATACTCACTCAATGGTATTTACTGACCCCACTGACTAGTACAGTGAAGTCGTCATTGTTCACACATACATGTTCCAGTCCACTTTCCTTGGCCGCCACTGATGTCATGCAAACTATTCTCATTATATTATTAATATCTGGAATTTTTCCAGACAGACCTCATTGTATGTATATGACCAATCTATATCCCATAAATAATTTAAATTAGTGATAAGAGTATAAGCCTACCACTGAAGCTTAAGTTCAAGTAAGCTTCACTGACTTGAACTTCTCTTGTATCATAAACTTACTTCTAAATTAATTTTAATTCTAACTTGAATCTCTCCTTTGAGAGGCACTATAGTATAGTAGGTAGAAGTATGGCTCTGGATCTGGACTTCATGGGTTCAAATACTGGTACTGACACCTATTAAGCTAGCTTACTTGGGCAAGTTATAACCTTTCTTAGCACCAGTTTCCGGTTACAATGGAACCCATCTTATAGGATTATTATGAGGTTCAGAGTTAATAAATACAGTCTTCATAGTCCAATATTGTTGTTATTCTAAAGAGAATGAGGAATGAATAAAAAGCCCCCCGCTTCACCTGCCCTCTCAAGTTATCCCCTAGTAGACACAAGTCTCATTTCCCATCTCCAACATTCTGATTTCTTTCAACTCTCACCTTCCACCAACCTCTCAAATGACACCACACTAAATCAAGGAGGTTTGGCACACCTGAATAAACCAATTCAGTGGCTATGTAAGAACTGTGGAGGAGATCGTAAAGAAATCTTCAGAGGATTGGTGTGGGACTTATGGTTTTGCATGTGAATGGGTAACGCTCCCAGAACAAGCCCATGCTAAAAATGAAGGCCAAACTAGTGCTCATTGTAGATGAGACAAATCACAAGAATGCAGTGCCTTCTACTTTCAGGAAATACCAGACATCCTTCAGATCAACACGAAAGAGTCCCAGAGGCCAGAATGAAACCAATGGAACAATCCTTTTCAATAGACAAAATACCATATTTCTGACTTAATCTATGTGCCACAGGCTATGGTGGCAGTCACTCTGTCTGCCTCTCTATTTCTCTGTCAAGTGCTAGAAGACTTTAGGTAGAACTAATCTCCGCAAAAAATCAATGAAAATCACTCTTCTGTGTTATCCTTCAGGTTTTCTTTTTTTTTTTTTCTTTCATTCATTCATCCAGTGGTCATTTCTCTACCTTCAGTGTCTGTTTCCTTGTCTTCAAAATGAGCAGTTCAGATTCAATGATCTCTAATATGCCAGCCATGTATTATAATCTGTGTTACCATATACTTGACTCTGTGTCAGAAGTAATGAAGAATATAAAAGTCCCTCCTTCTAGGA
The DNA here is from genome assembly GCA_004026765.1 of Micronycteris hirsuta. NCBI lineage: Eukaryota > Metazoa > Chordata > Mammalia > Chiroptera > Phyllostomidae > Micronycteris > Micronycteris hirsuta. Next base: position 7,324 of record PVJI01008161.1, read on the forward strand.
AACTCAGTCTAAGTTAGGAAAACAATAAATAGAATTAAATAAGAAGCGGTATTTTTTAACCAAACAATATTTTTGTCACAACAGTAAATAACATGAAAGAAAATAATAATGTGGTAGGGAGGAAAGGAGAATCACCAAGGGACTGGGTGTCAGAAGAGTTTACTGGAGCTGAACTTTGAAAACCAGAAGTAAGGGAGAAGGAGATATAAAAAACAATCTACCAGGGAGATAGGCATTGAGTAGAGCTTCACATGCCTGAGGGATACTGAGGCGGTAGACATGCCAGCTGGCGTTCAGATTTCAGATCGGAGAGTAACGGGAAAAGAGGACTATAGAGACCACATTACGAAGGATTTTGAATACCATGCTGGGAGTGTGTTCTCTACTCTTAGGTTAATGCCTCTCAAAAGTTTCCACAGAAGTATCCCCGAGGCTGGCAAGGATATATCACTGCTCCTATTCTCATTTGACTGTGAAGGGAAAGTGTTGAAGTTATATGGTAACAACTTAAACGGGTAGTTTTTAAAATATGATAATGTATAATAATGACGCATTCTACTCCATAATATCTATTTTAATTTGATTATAACAACTCTGACTTTCTATTACTAAAACTTCCAGAAAATCAAATTTGTGGGCAGATGTTTTATCTTAGCAATTTAAGTACTTTGAACTTAAAAATAACCCTCAAGGTAAGAGTACTCCAACTAAAAAAACACCTGCTGCATGCTATGGAAAGCCATTGCAAATCTTTGGAAGAAAGAGAATCACATATTATTTGGGGTTATGCCATAATTTTAAAATGAGATAAGAGCTGCAGGCAAACGCAAACTCTTTCTGTTGTAGGGGACCTTTCCCTTTCCTGAACTCTTCCTCACACCCTGAAAACAGAGAAGATGAAGACCGTTGCTGTCACTGCTGAACACCAGATAGTCTTTATCTCTTCAAAAACGGGCACATACGTTATTTATTTATTTTTACTACAGCATGTTCTTCTAAGATTGGCTCAGAGGCCAATAGAGGGCTACAAAGAGTTGGCCTCTGGGAAAGTGTTTGTGTTTTATTTCTTATTTAAGGATTTCTATCTTTTTTTTTCTATTTCTTTTATTAAAAAGTCAAAAGTTTATTTGACAACCTTTCTACTTTGGGGAATAATAAATTTCTATGTACAACTCTGCATGCTACAGTAATGCAGCTTTTCTTTTTTAATGGATTAATACTACTTTCCATGAATTTTTTTTCTACGAACAAAGCTAAGAACATTGTAGTTGAGATTCGGTGCATGCATACTGGCCGTTCCTGGTTCCTAGGAGGTGGGCAAAGATGCTTTCTTGGAAGAACAGCTCTTCTGGAAGTTGTTGTGAGAAATCACTATCAAAGCAGGGTGTCTATGTTGCCCACCCCCATGGTTGTGATTGACAACCTCTGTTTACATGTGCCTTCATGTCCAGTATGGCCCATCTTTTCATGATTTGTAACTGGAGATATTGGAATATTATGGAATGTGTATATTTCTTCCTATTGCTATTTCTTCGTTACTCATCCAGTGACCCCCCCCCTCCAAAACCAGACAATTTTATTCTAGGGTGTGTGTGTATGGTAGTGTTGGAGATTAATCCCATTTGCGACCTATGGAATCTAAGTTGGAGACTAATAAATAAATATTAGAAAAGTGGTGATTTAAATAGGCACTCAGGAAGACTACTCTGACTCCAAATATCCTGCTCTGCCTATCTGCCAACAATCTGCCAAATTAAGGTGTTCGGAAGTCCATTTCTAAAGCATAAATACCTTTTTCGGAGGGACAGAAGGAGATTTAAGGAGGTGGTATTGATGTTAAAGCTTAATTCAATATTAGCCCCACTTTGAAATCTTAGAAAATTATGAGAGTGATACACAAGTATATAAAAGGTCGGCTTGTTCAAACATTCATCTAAGAACAATTTGTTTTGTAATTGTTGAAAATTATTCATCCAGCTTCGCTACAAACATAGTAAAAATAGGAGTTCACATGAAGCAATTTCACTCATAATTACATCACAATAATATTTGTTTTAACGATTATTAGATGATGCAACTTTCAGCACACTTTTAGATCTATATCATCTCATTTATTTAATAGTTAGTTGAATTATTTTGAGACCTGTGTCTGAGTGTTGAACCATAATCTTCCTGCGTTCATCTCTTATCCTTTGATCTCATCTGCCCAGAGCAGAACTTAAAATCTTTTCATATTAAAGATCACATACTCGCCAGGCCTCTGAAACCAACCCAGAGTAGAAAGAGAATGCATCTAGTGAAAACTGTTACCCGACCTACTGACAAACAGCAAGCATTAAGAGAAAAAAATTAAAAAAACAAAGTATACACAAGGCTATTTCTTGAAATTTGAATAGAAAAAAATTTAGAAACTTGGGTGATCACAGGGAGACTAGTTAGAAAAATTGCAGTGCATGTATATTACTTAATATGATACAACTATTTAAAATAATATGATGATACATCTTGACTAGGAAAGATATTCAAGGCACACAGAATGAAAGAAGGTGCTTTTAGAAATTACATATTTTTCTCTTTTGCAAAATTATAAACACATATATTTATAAATAGGCATTAAGAAGTAGCTAGTGGATGTTTTACCATTAGTATTTGGATGGTGGGATATAAAAATTTTTCTTCTTTATATTTTTCGATGAAAAAATTTCCCCTAAGATTTTATCATTTTCCCTAAAAGCAATGTAATTGCTTTCAAAATAAAACAAGAATAAGTGGGGGATTAGTGCACGGTCGGCATTTAAGTACATGTTTGTTGTATTGAAACTTGAAGGCTTGTCAGTCCTTTAGAATCAGAGAGAGAGAAAGAGAGAGCAGTGTGTGTGTGCATGTGTGTGTGAGAGAAAATGGAGAAGAAAAATGTTTTCTGGGTGGTCTAAAAGAAGCAATGGAAACAAATTAAGAAAAATGTCAAAGCTGGATATTAAAAATACAAAATTCCCAATGAGAGCTACACTGGATGGTGGAACTGAACCACAAGGGAAGTGGCGGGAGTCTATTACTTGAGTCATGTTGAAAAAAAAAAAAACCCACTATTTTGTTTGTCCTTTCCAGTTTCTGAAAGTTGACCTTTCAGGGACCCATCTCCATTTCTTCTTTTCATTATGAGAAAATTGGGAAAAGGTCAAAATTGTATGTCAGATTTCTCCTGGTGGTTTCATTTAAGGTGAAACATCTCAGGGTTGAAGAGGGACCTCGCCACGACTTCCCTGTCTGGGGCACAGGCTTTTCTCTCAGTGTCCTTTGTAAAATTCCAGCCTGGGGCCTTTGCAGCTGCTGGGCCCCGTCCCTCAGGTTCATCATGGAAAATGAGGGCCTGGATTAGCGACACGTGGGCTGTATTTAAACAGTATGTTATGGCCTCCTGCCTGTGTGTAGGTTTTGATAAGGTCACAGCACATCTGGTTTGCATCTATCCTCACAGTGTGAGCAGGAAGTAAGATGCTGGTGCTCGAACCAGTTAGATGGGGGTGAGGAGGCTGCCTCCTACAATAAAGTTGAGTGCAATGGCTGTTTTAGCAGTTCTTCTTTCTTCCTCTTATGATTGTGAGCTGATTTTTAAATTCATTATTTTAATCAGCAAACATACAACCAGAAACCAGGTTACAGCAGTGAAGCCATTGTCAGCCTCACCGTGGCACCTGACAAGGCCATATGAGCACATATCAAAACATACAGCCTCTCAACCCGAGGTTCAAAAGTCTTCTGTGCCCCAAGAACCCCATCTTAAAATAAACCTTTGCAGTTGACCCTGCTGCATCTGTATCTACAATCTACTTCACATCTTCTAGTTTCTTCTTGTCTCTGCTCATTGCTTACTGTGTTCTCTACCCAACACCTTCATTGAGATGTCCTCCTTTCTACCTTCACTGCTACGTTCTGACTTTCACCCTACCCATGCCACTGAACTGCTTTGTCCAAGGTAATGTATTCTCGAATTTCACATTCTTGACATCAGTGAAAAGTCTGATTTTAGTATGTATCTACTTCTTAAAATTCTTCTGCATTTCCATAGCATTTTATGTTCTGTTTCTCCTACTTCTCTTCTAATTCCTTCATTCTGTTTTCATGGCACATTTTACTCTTTCACTAAAATTATTTCTTGTCTCCTCTGCTACTTGCTCAGTCTGATTCCCTTAAAGAGTTAGACACCATCAATATTTTTACATTGCTGACTACCATATCACTCACGCTACACATTAAATACGCCTAGTTGGATGTCCCACGTTCATTATCAACATCACATGCCCACATCAAACTGGTCTTCCTCACCCAAATCTAAGTGCAAATGACAAACACAGTCCCAGTGGTCTTTCTCTGTCCACCATCTTTTCAATCTCGGAGGCTGGAAGCTTTGCAATTATGCCCTGTTCTTCCATCTCCTTATATGTACATATTTCTAGTAAAGTCTTCTGCTTGCACTGAAATTCTAAATTAGCTTTCAAGTTTATCTCCCTGTGCATTCCTCCTCCTAATTACACAGGCTTTTATTGTTGCTATTGTGGATTAAGCTAAATGTGTCTTCTCTGCACACAATTCTTCTGGTTCACTTCTATCAGACTAAATCTCTTGAAGCACTACATGTATTGGATTATTCCATTTTTCAAGAACATATTACTGATTTTCTATTGATAAGTGAAAAATGCTAATTTTTTAGTCTAGTTTTTAAGAATCTTCAAAATTCAATTCTATACAATTGCCCTGCCCACTACTCCACTACAGAAATCAAAGTGTGACTATCTACTATGAGCCTTTGGATCCTATCTTCTTGGTTAATTCCCTCTATTCCTTTTGCCTCTAAGACTCGGAACCTTCTGCCTAAGCAACTTCTGCAGGGGGATGGGACTGAGTCCAAGCAGAGCCTTCCTCTTCCATGATTTTTTTTAGGGCTTTAAGTGGCTTTAAACTCAATAACCACAGTGAAAAACAATTTTACTTTTGAACTGTGGAGAAGAATTTTAAGTAAGAAATAAAGTGCTTTCATCTTACTTTCAGCCTGAAGCATTCATGTATAAATCACTGCAGAAATTTCATATGGATAAAGCATTTCCTTCCTCACATCTGAATTCACATTGACTTTAAAATGAAATTAACAGTAGTAAATGTGAGTTGTTGGGAAAAAAGTCCAATTCAAGGGGTTTAATAATAATGTCTTTACTCATTTATATTCTTGGTGGGGAAGGAGTGTAATAAACATTTCTCTGTTTTTGTCCTTGAAACCATTCGCATTGCTAGGTCAGTCTCTAGGGGACTTTATGCATACATGTACTGGGGAACTTTCTGTTTAGAAATCTAATACAACGCCAAACTTTATCTTGCTTAGGTTTGTTTGTTTTTTTTTTTTTAACCAGCATTCTACATTATTGTAATAACTGAGGAAATATTGGATTTTTTTAGCTTTGTAAAGCCAGACTGATAAAAATATGGTAAATATTTTAAAGCTAGACACAAGTTGGCAGTGGCTTGGACTCAGCATTCACTGAACTTTAAAATGTCCTGTAAATGATTAAAGGCTCCTTTCAGAAGATAGTAATTACTTATTAAAAAGACTTCTGGCACACCAATTGATCTGAGATGGCCAGAAAGGATGTTTTCAAAGTAAGGGGCCACAGCCTGGGCAATCTTTCACAGCTTTTCTCCTGGTTAAATTGTTCAGTAAACTATTGCAGCTGACATACACCATGTTTCCACTCTCCTGAGAATACCCGAAATAAAGGATAAAAATGTCTACCTCCCAAGCCTAGAATGAAGATTACACAGCAGAAAAGAGTATATAAAACATGCAAATATTAAATTGACAGAATCATGGGCAATATTGTTCACCACACACTTACTCACTCTTCCTCCTCCTCGTGTATTTAATCATGAGACACGTAAGCATACAAAAGAGTGTACAAAATACATATGTACCGTTATTAGAATAATCAATAAAAGGAACATCTATGAATCAACCAAACAGATCCTCGAGAAACTAAACACTGACAGAATCTTAGAAGTCCCCTGTGGGTCCTTCCTCTTCATTGTTCTTCTCTTGGGCTGAAATATGATACCTTACAGTGAGTGCATTTGCTTCCTTGGGACCCTCCCCCCTATGATTGCTTTAGGAAGCGGCCTGAGAAACCTTTTATTTGCATCCCCAACTAACCTGCATCTCTCTCCCTGCACTACCCAGCCCCTGCGTACTCAGACTACAGTTGTTCTTAAATTCTGCCTTCTGGAAATCCAACCCACTTATACTGCACCTACCAGTCCAGATCCCAGGATATAGCTAGCAAACTCAAGTTGGAAAATTTGAGGACAGTTTAATGGTGGAAGTTTTTAAGATTCTTACAAAAGTAGGAGTAGGACTGAGGAAAATCAATAGAGAATAATGCATTGAACTATCCCTGGACTAGTAACAGAGGAAAACCCTTACCCTCCAGGTCTGAGGCTGCTAAAGAATGGAGCAGTTTCTAGAGCCCAGAGCTAAAGAGCACCGGGTGGCCTGAAATGACACGTAGCCTTTTGTAAGAGACACAGCCAGCATGGGGAGACCCCCGGGAGGACATACTCCACACCCACCCTCCCCTGTCCTCTGATCTTCTGATGCTCACTTCTCACCACACTGAAGAGTCCAAGGAGGAAACAGGGCAAGGGAATCCATTCATGGAGCCAAGGACAGACCGGCTGGGTCATTGAGCAGGAGGAGATGAATGGAGAATAAGTCTGTATGAGTAAATGATGGTGTCCACAACTCTTAAGGCTCCAGCAAACATCCCTAGTGCCGTCAGGAGGAAGGAGAACTTTCTGATGCCCCCTCCACACCTATTTTCTTCTGTGGTTTGTCTTAAGATCTGATTGCCATCTCTTTTGGGATTCTCCAAGGTCCTGCCTGCTCATTGTCCTGTTACTGGATCCTCTGAACACCAACATTCTGTGTGTCATCTTTTACACATATGTTTAGCCAAATACAATTTATTTTTCAAGGCTCTAATCAAATAATATTGTTTCCTGGGCAACTTCCCTAACTAGATACTCCCAAACATCCTGTCTCCCCTTAATTCTTTTTGTACATATAAACCACACCTTGTTCTCCAAACTATTCAATCACACAGCCCTATCAAGGAAAAAATGAGAATTGAGCAAAATTCTCCAGTTTGTATTTATTTATAGATGACATACTTATATAATAGTCATATATGCAATTACATCACATAAGTGGAAATTAAAATAATAAATAAATATGAATAAAAGCTCAAACTTTGTTTTTACTCACCTTAATGAGTTTACCCCACTTTGGAAATTCTGACTCTTTCCTCTGTCTTTAGTGTTTATTTCAATTTTTGTGTGCTCATGATAAATTGAGTTCTCTTTACAATGTAAAGTTCCACGCTACTTTACCCAGCTCTTTTTCTTATAATGAAAATAGACTAGCAATATCAGCACATGGTAAGGTTGGTTAGTTTTTGCTCATGAGTGACATTTTTGTTTTACTTGTTCGTGTGGTTGTGTGTGCTTTGCACATGCACTCATCCCTACTCGAGTGTGTTGGGTTGCTTTGTAAAACTTACTTATGATTGTGGCTGTTATTTTTAAAATTGGAGAAATGCTGCACCCAGCAAGGTCTGACAGAGCTCTACTCTCAGGGTTGGAAAGGACAAAGAAGGGTCGTCTGCCACCATAGACCCAGCTCCGGGGCCGCACTTAGCCTGTGCTCACCTCTTCTGAGGCTGCAATGCCTCTGAAACTTTTGGACTCCATTTTCTCCCAAATCACAGTGTGTATTTCCTCATTTCAGCTTACAGCCCTACACAAAACTAGCTAATATGCAAATCGAGGCCCCATCAACTGATTAGTGCGTGACAAATGTGTTAACATGTTCATTTACTTCAAAGTAAGAATCAAAAAGTTTTGATGGTGAGAGGCTGTTTATTCTGTCCCTCTTCTTTTGGGGAAAATAACATTCATTGCCTTCTATTATCCTAAAAGTAATTCATGTTTCATTTTTTAAAAAATAAAGATTTATGAAAATATAAAATTCAAAATGTATTTTCATGCCTGAGACACCTGGTGTTAAATTTTTAGCTTATGTTTTAGTATTTTTAAAGCATATCATTTTTTTTTATAAAAAAATAAGAACTATACTTTTTTTAGAATTTGCAATTTGCACTTATTATATCATGAATATATTTACACATGCTAATTATACTTTCAGAATATGATGTTAATTACTGTATCATAAATATTTCTTCATAAAAATATCCTACAATTTAAAAAGTCCTCTATAGTTAACATTGTTTCCAAAGTCTCATTGCAATGAACATTCATTTTTAACAGTATCTTTGTAAGCTCTTACATAACATAAATTCTTTTCAAAAATGTTTTAAATTTATCCGTTACAGTTTATATTCAATATTATTCTCTATTCTTTTCAGATGTACAGCAAAGTCATTAGAAAGTCATGTACTTTATAGATTGTTTCCCCCTCTGCTTCAAGTAGCCTCCTGCCCATACATATTTATTGTGATACTATTAACTAATCACCTATGCTGTAATCTATATCTCTGGAGCTATTCGGTAACTACCAATTTGTACTGCTTAATCCCTTCACATTATACAAATTCTTAAAAGTGGAATTTCTGTTTCAAAAATGTAAAACTTTGAAACATGACATACTTACTATCATATTGCTCTCTAGTGATTACATGAAGGTAAGAAAGATCTGAACATTCATTAAATGGAGATTACATTATTTTTACACTCTTGCCAGCTTGGTAGATAAAAATTGCTAACTATTTTAATGATCACACATTCTTGATTGCTATCAAGGTTGAACAGTTTCCCAAAACGTTTAACAGTTATTAGCATACATCCTTTTTAAATGTGCCTGTTACATACCTTTTACCCTTTTTTCTGTTTGGGATTCCTCTTTTTATACGAGTTGTTTATACATGAAAAACAGGAATCATTTGTCCATCTGATATGTTCCAATATAAAATCCTGGGCATTCCAGACAGGTGCCGGCGTCACGAACAGACCTCGTGAACTCTTTGGGGTAAAATAACTAGTCCGTGTCAAGAAAAAATTCTGCAGCAACCAGATCTTACTCCAAAGGGGGTGTTTTAGGAACTTTACACCACAAAGGCAACTATTATTAATACATTGCTTCTGGTTGGACTTCACCTTATTTTGCCTTGTACCCAAAAGTGGAAACAGTTTGGTGCCTTTGTAATGGTTTGCATCTGGCTCTGTCTTTAGGTGCATCCTTTCTCGACAGTCTTTTCTTTGAGAAACAAAGTAATTTCTCCTGGTGTCACATAGTAACCACACATTCCCCTATTGATGGCTTATGATGCTGACCCATTATATTAACAAAGAGTTTGCAACACCACAGAAGAACCAGTTTCTCTTAGAACTTGAAGATGATTATGTAAATAAATCATGGTTAAACTGACACAAATAACCTGACAAGCAAAGCCTCTACTTAAATGCAATCCAAAATAGGTAACTTGGAATGGCAAAAACAACGAATGCCTTTGTTGGAAGAAGTCTCAGTATCTCACTTAAAGACAGTTCTTTAACAGCGTCTCACATTATGTTCACATGAAGTAAATGGATTGCCAAGAAACATTTGCAACTCATCGACTTTGGAGCTTACCTTGTTTTGGTAGCATTCATATTTAAACAGATCACATTTAAAGAGCTACCACAGATCCCTGATCCAATGACCTAGTCTTGAACCTTAGTTTTCTCAAGTATATATTGTTATGAATTGTGTGACTGTCTGTAGGAAGGAGGCCCGAAGAGATACTCTCTTGAGATTCCTTCTCGAAAGCCTACTGAATTCACCTTCCCCTGTTGCACCTTCTCTCACGCAGCAGTCTCATTTTCGTGTGGTTCATCTGCTGAGTCAGACCCCAGCTGGGGTACATAAGTGAACCATAAAACGCCTTACATCTCATAACTGCGGCAGAACACTGCTAATATCTTTATGTTTGTTTAATAGATGCAAAGCCATCATCTAACCCACTGTGACAAAGGGATAAAAATGCTAATGGAATCTTTTAAGCCTGTCATTGCGTTTTGGGGAAGGGAAATGAGGTAAAACAAACCTATAGCGATACAGGCAAATCTAAGACATTTTGACAGGAGTGCATTTTCCTCGTTTGCCGCCAACGGTAATGATTGTAAGCAGCATATGCCGAACATCTGTAGCGTGTGTTTTGGGGGGTCTGACTTACATTCCATCTCTATTTGTTCTTCCGAAAATGAGTTAATCAGTTTTCCCATGGAAGTTATCTCTTAGTTGTTATACATAATTAACACAGAATTCAAGTACACATTTTAAAATTTGACTTAATTTATAGAAATATGTCAGAGTTAGCCTTTTTATTCTTTTGCTAACAATATGAAAATTGAAAATATCTGATGCCTAGCATTTTTCTTTACTCTCTTAAATTATTTGATTTCGTAAAGTCTCAGAAGTTTTTATCTTGAACTGAACACACCCTCACATGTTCACTGTTTTCTCATCTCTGAAAAAACACATGTGAAAATTTATATAAAAGCTCTCCTTGCCTCACAAAGTTATTATGATACATGATGCTATAATACCATTAATAAATGTAGGTAAATTTATTGAACCCTGTCATATAACAAAGAATTTGACTGGTTTTTATCCCTGGATCCAAGGACAGAGACTCTAAATCCTTGAAATGTTCTAAATGATAGAAGTGACTTTGTTATTCACAGTAAACCCTGGGGGCCACAGGGTGATTTTATGCTAATGAGGTGGCTGCTGGTGGAGCCCTCAGTGACCGCAATGTGGGTACTGGCCGTGCTGGAAAAATCGATCTGTGATTAGAGAGCTGGGGTTTTGAGCTGTGTGAAGTCAGCCCAACCTCCTGACTTCTAGGAAGGGAAGGGGAATAGAGAGAGTGAACTGAATCACATGGTCAGTGATTCAGGAGTTTTGCCTACATAATGAAACGCAATAAAACTCTAGTCACTGAAGCTTGTTGGCACTCCCCAATGGGTGAAATCAAAATCAAATCAGAACTCACGGTGAACTACCACAGAGAAACTGCTCCTCTAACTCAAGAAGATAAAAAAAAAATAAATTACAAAGTTTGAAATGTGAGCCTGGCTGGTGGAGCTCAGTGGACTGAGCGTGGGCCTGTGAACCAAGGAGTCAGGGTTTGATTCCCAGTCAGGGCACATGCCTAGGTTGCCGGCCAGGTCCCCGGCAAAGGACATGCGAGAGGCAACCACACCTTCATGTTTCTCTCCCTCTTTTTCTCCTTCCTTTCCCCTCTCTCTAAAAATAAATAAATAAAATCTTTAAAAGGAAAGTTTGAAATGCGAAGTTGTAGTTTTTTTTTTTTTCAATAAAAATATCAACCTTGCCTTTCTTTTTTGCTAAATAATTTTCCTGAGCTGAGACCCACTCTGTCTTGGCATTGATGATTCAAATCACGTCAGTGAGAGAGACTTAAAGACCATGAAACTGTTCATTCATTCATTTATTTATTTACCTACTTACTTATTGGAAGCCTTTTAATCCTAAAACTTACTTGGATGTGAGGACAAGTCTCTGTAATATAAAAACTATATACAAATGAGGAAGAGAACACGCAAATTGAAAATTTGGAAACTAAAAGGTCACATACCACCAAAACACTCTCTAAATTAAGAAGGAAATCACCATTTCTTTTCTAGATTCAGAGATGTTATATCCTGAGATTTGATCTGGTTATTACTCTGATGACTGTGTTTTACATTGAAAGTCCTGCAATAAAGGTACTTTGTGTAGTAATAAAGAAAATTATTGAAAATTATTGTTGTTAAACCTACTGGCCATTTCTTTGCATGCCAGGAACTCTGACATGTAATTGAATAACACCCACAAGACCCAAAAGAGAGAGTGAAAGATTTTATAATAGCAAACTGCTCTCAAAATGACAGATGAGAGTCAAATTTCACTCGGGAGCAGCACCACAAAAAAATAAACAAGATACCAAGTAAAGAAAGATTAAGTCCTTCAGATCTTACAATTTTGTAAAGGTTAATTCATTGAACCTGAAGAAATAAACAACAATATACTAAATAAAAATAAGCTGGGTAAAAAAGATAGAGGAAGAGAAACAGTAACTTCAATAAATTTACAGTTATCAAATAACTTGACTTTCAGCAAAAATAATTGCCAAGTGCAAATTCTTATTGAAGCAGTGGAGTTGGAAGACAAATTATGCGATGTGCAATGGACGTGGGCAAGGAGTTCAGCTGAGTGCCTTGTGACACCGCTATGCATCCGGCTTCGCCAGCTAATTACATCCCTAGGGCATTAAACCAGAGTTTGTGAACTCTGGCTGTTACAGATCCCGCTAGTTCGGAACAACTAGTAGAAAGTCCCAGTTTAAGTTTAAATTACAGACTTTTTTAAAGTACGTTGTGGAACCTGCCTCAGACTGCCTATGCCAGTGTACTTTTTTTGTTTTGTTTCGTTTTGTTTTAGGATGATAGGAAGCATACTCATAATAGCTGAGGAGAAATTCTTCACCCAAAATGTTGTAAGATTGAAAGAATTAATTTCTCTATTTTGTCCTATTTCATCATTCTGTAATTTGGAGATAGCTTATCTGTTGTCCATAAATAGATTCTTTTTTTAAAGATTTTATTTATTTATTTTTAGAGAGAGGAAAGGAGGGAGAGATACATCAATGTGTGGTTGTCTCTTGCACACCCCCTCCTGGGGACCTGGCCTGCAACCCAGGCATGTGCCCTGACAAGGAATTGAACCAGTGACCCTTTGGTTCACAGGCTGGCACTCAGTCCACTGAGCCACACCAGCCAGGGCCATAAATGATACTTTAATGTAAGTAAACAGCTAATCCTTTTAAGTCAACATTAAATTTTGATTTCATTATTTGCTTTATGAGCAATATATTAATAACTAATGAACATTTGCCAACTTTTCTTCTTAAACATTGTTTTACGGTGCCCCTGAGCATCTCTAAAGTTTCTCTGTGTCCTAGTGGGTCGAGCTCAAACACTTTCCTTAACATAGCATCACCTAAATAACTGATTTAAAAGGCTACGGATTCTCTTTGCCAATCATCTTTTTTTTTCAGTGTTTTAATTTACTCTTCTATGCCAACATGTTATTTTGTTTTGATTCCAAGCTTTTGCAGACCCTAATTCTTGCTGCAATTGCCTCCCCCACCACCTCCTAATTTAGAACCTACATAAATTTTAACTCCTCAAGTCACTTACCACCTTCTGGGTGAACTCTTCACTGACTATAGTCCGTGCAGCTTCTTATTGAATCCTTCGTGGTTTTGTTCAACCTTATCTGGGAACCTGTGAGGAAATATGGTAGTTCTAGGTCACATTATTCTTAAGTTAATCGTCTTACTATTTTCAGCAGACACCACGTCTTAAAACTGTTGGTTTGCCCCCTTGGCAAATTGATGAGAATAGTACCAAGCACATGATATAGCAATGATTGACAATTTATATTCTATTTCATTAATATGATGAAATAAATCATTGAGAATTAGCATAAGGTTTTCCTAATACCATACCAATGCTGAGACTAAGTCTTACTGAGAGTCAAGGTGAGCGAGCGTGAGGGGTGTTCCCACAGTGACCCAGCTGAATTGCCCCAGGTGGGTAGAGAGATGCACACACGCATGCGAACACAATGCTACCCAGGGTCCAAACAATAGATGAGGAAAAAGTTATGTCCCCAAGTTCCAATGACGTGATTTATAAAGGCCACCTGAAACCTGGCACCAAGGCTCCAGCAGAACAATAAAGTGTCTGCCTCTCTTAAATCCCAGAGAGAGAAATACAGGATTTCCCCTTGCAGGCAGGACAGTGAGTCAGCGTCGCCTGCACTGAACAATGGATGGATACATAGCAGCTTACAGATCTTTCATCCTTATCCTTTTTTAGCAAAGCCTATGCCAGATTTTTATAGGTAGGATCACTGACGCCTCACCCACACCTCCTCACCCCTCTGCCCGCCCCCTCTTCACCGACATTTGTTAAACAGGAAATTGCCACATTGCTTGCAGTAATTGGGAGGGGCTTGCTGTCATCAAAATTAAGGCAAAGAAGTAAACAGTTTTAGCTCAGGCTGGTCTTTCAGAAGCTGGGTAGAATTGATGGGGATATGTAAAGGAGTACCTGGCAGAACTGGTAATCAAGTCCAAAGAGAGACTAATTCATTTATCTTAAATGATCTAAATTTTATCAGGAGACCATGCCTGGGATCACTTAAGTATCTATTTACAAAGGACATTTTAGACAAGATTATTCAAAATCAAATATATGACCCTAACTCTTGGAAACTCAACTCTTTAAAACAAAATGTGTGCTATGTCATATTTTCATCATGCATCATTTGTGTTAAACCCAAGATATAAAAGCAAAGAAAATTGTTTCTTAAATTCATCTTTCTATTGACTCAATGCCATTGTCCCAAGAATGATTACACAAATCTACAAATCAGAGCAGTGTGAAGTCCTACGTTCTATGTTAGATGCTGTCTCTCTTGTATCCTAAGAAAGTTGAAAGTTTTGACTGTATTCCATACAGGGACCTACCGGATACTTCTGAGCTCCAGTTAGGGGCATTATTCTGGGTCCGTCAGTTAGAAATTGAATTTGGCTGCTAATAACAGAAAAGCCAAACTCAATAGTTTATACAACGTAGGGTTTATTTAGTTTCCCATTGGAGGCAGAGAGTCCAGTCTTGGCAAAGAACCTTCACAATTGCAGCAGGGAGTCAGTCTCCTTTTAGCTTTGTGCTCCTCCATTCTTAGAGTATACCCCTTGTCCTCACACACTCAGATTGTCCTCAGAGCCATCGTGTACAGGGAGAGGGAAGGAGAGCAGTATGCCAGCTTTATTAGTTTCCTTTATAGCGCTTTTCCAGAAGTCTCACTCAGTGACTTTCACTTATACCTCATTTGCCATAACTCAGTCACATAGCCACATTTTAATGTAAACAAAGCTTAGCGTGTACTGTTTTAGCTTAGAAAGAAAAAGAGAGACAACAGATAGTCTGCAGATAATAGTCTCTACTACAACGGAGAAGTCCACTACAATGTCTATAATTCGTCAGAAGTCTACCTGGACAAAGTAGTCTCAAAAGGTCCTCTGTTTCCCTGTGAATTACTGCTTAGCTCACCGCTGAGGTGAAAACATTAGTAGCTGCCATACACTGAACATCTTCATGGGTCCCACTCTGAAGTTTTGCAATAATTCTTCATTTATACAGCATCTCAATAATCCTTTAAACAATGAAACCTGCATTATAGAGTGTTTCTGTGTTGTCTTGTGCTCATCATTTTCCACTGCTTTGTTTAGGATTTTCAGCAGCATTTGGTTGCAAATGGCTTGGCCTAGCGGGAGTGAGCGCTTTCAAAGGAAGTTCTTCATGAAAACTTACTAGGACCCTTCAAGATGTTACTCTTGGGACAGTTCTATCTCTTGGGATTTGTTTGGTCTTTTCTAAAAGCATAGTCACAGTATTTGTTTTGGAATGTCCACAGATACTCTTGTAATGGCTAAAATAGGAATTTATTAAAAACAATAACTTAAAATTAAGTAAATAAACATAAAATAAAAGCAAGAGCCAGATTCCCTGTAGTATTACCCAATGAAATGATCCTTCAGAAGTGGCATCTACAGCTCACACTAGCTCAGGGACACTTCAAATGTCACTAAAATAGGATTGGCCATGAAGGTCCTTAAGAGATTTCATTGCTATTTTACTTGTCAAGTCATCATTTTATATTCTCCATTTTTTCGTTGGGTCTTAAATAGTAGAGGCTTTATTTTATTTTATTGTTTCAGAATTCTTATTGCTTTGACAAATGGCTAAGTGTCTCACCCATCATACATTTAATGGGAAAACACATTTACTAGGAAACAGGTCATAGAAACCACTTATTTTTGCTTTCTCTTGAACTCACACTGATCCATAATAGACCTCAGTATAAATGCGGAGCATTCCATTGGATTCACCTTAAGGGGTCTCAATTTTTCTATTAATGCACATACAGTTATTCCTCATTATTCATGGATTCTGTATTTATGAATCACCCACTTGCTAAAATTTACCTGTAGCTCCAAAATCAATATTGATGGCACTTTCATGGCCATTTGCAGACATGTGGAAGTGATAAAAAAAAAATGTGTTTTGCTTGGCACATATGTTTTAGCTGAGGTCAAACAAGAAGACATCTCTGCCTTTTTATTCCAGCTCTCACAGTATAAGCAAGTGTCTTTTTGTGTGGCCTATTTAGTGCCACATTTTTATTTTTGATTTTTGCTCTTTGTTGGTGTTTTTGCTGTTTGAAATGGCTCCCAGACATGGTGCTAAGTGTTATCTAGTGTGATTTCCCTTGGGAAAGAAACATGTGGTAGA
Organism: Micronycteris hirsuta; assembly: GCA_004026765.1. Taxonomy (NCBI): domain Eukaryota; kingdom Metazoa; phylum Chordata; class Mammalia; order Chiroptera; family Phyllostomidae; genus Micronycteris; species Micronycteris hirsuta. Next base: position 23,794 of record PVJI01008161.1, read on the forward strand.
TAAATTTTGTTCAAGCATGAGTTACAGCGTTGTTGGCTGCAAGTTCAACGTTAATGAGTCAACAATGTATCTTAACCACGATGTCTTCGAGCAGAAGCCTACATAAAACAAGATATGTGTGGACTGGCTGTTGAAAATGTTATGACCAGGGGCTCTCAGGAACCTCACAGTGCATGTCCTCTAGGAGCGATGGCTCAGTGGTCGCTAATTCAGCATTCACAGTGACCTAATAGAGCACAACTACCACCAATAGTGAGAATTGACTGTGTTCTGTTTCCATTGACCCTTCTAGTGGAGTGTTCTCTTCACAGTAAAAGGAGAGTATTTAGGCCTTTATTGTTCTGCCTTCCTGACTCCATGGTCAAACTACCCATGCGGTTGAAGCCCAAAGGGCATTATTCTCAACTGCAGAAAGAGAGCTGAGAAAAGAAAAGAGAAACAAAGAGATTTTTTCTAATCTCTCTTTTTTGAATAAGAAAAAGAATTGAAAATATGTATTGTAATTGTGTGCTCCACTACTGGGTCTTAGACTCCATATGCATCTTTTTAGCACTTTGGTTTTCCAGTCATCATTTACGTGGAACTGATTTTCAGAGAAAAACTCAGTCATTTTCTAATAGCATGCATACATGCACTGTGGTGGCCAAGGACCTCCAGTAGTTCTGAGACAGGACAGTGAGAAGCTGGGAAAATTCCTTGGCAAGTGGAATAGGGAAACTGAGACAGGTAGCCAAACACAATGGCTGAGCAATTTACAGCCAGGTGCAGAGGGCCACCAAGGTGCAGACCCTCAGTGCCTGGCAAGGGACAAAACTGAGAAAACAAGAACCTTACACCCAAGGTAACTCCTCCTCTCCTGGCCTTTCCTTCATGGAGAGAACATCTTGGCCTCAGTTTTGTTTCAGCTCCAGGCCCAGAAAAGCAGCAAAACCAGGTGGGCAGTGCCAGAACCAACTGCAATGACTAAAGCCCCCTGCTCTGTCACTGACCAATCAGTGGAGACCATGACCCTGAAAGGGCGCCCCTGGAGAACTGATGACTATTCTATTAAACCCTCCCTGAGACCTCCCATGAGATTCCTAAGAGAGATAAAAACCTGAAGATAAAGGACCCAGCACTCGCAGTCTCCCTCCAGAGGGAGGGAGGGAGCAGCCCTTCCCTCCTTCTTCCCCCACATATTTATCCGCAGGCACGTGTCTCCTAAACTCCGCAGCAATGGGCAGCTGGCAGCTTGTCCCAGGCTGATCCCCTGAACCGGTCCTCAAAGCCCCCTTTTCTCGGACTTCCCACTGAGCTCAGGCAGCCTAGCCCAGGCTCTCCTGCTGCTTCCTCTGTGCTGAGCCCTTCCTTGTTTCACTGTCCCCAGCTTTAATAAACGTACCCTCGTAGTCACCTGGACTGTGCTGTGAAATCTTTCCTACATGAAGTCAAGAACCCACACACTACAGCTGGGCCTAGGCAGACCCCCCAGGGCCACGGCCCCGTCCAGTAACAGTTCTAGCTGGTGGTATCACTTGAAGCAGATAACCACACTAAATTTCTTCCTCTTTCTCTTACACACAGACACATACACACAGGGTTCTGTCCATTTAAGATAATTTCTATTCAACATCATTCATTCATTTAACAAACATTTACTTAATATTTATTGGAGACTATGTAAATCGTTGTGAGAGATAAGTAAGATGACTGAGATTCAGATGAGGTCCTCGGGCAACTTAGGGACATGCTAAAAAAAAATAGAAGATAGTGATGTGTGTTTCTTCTTGACCCTCATTACATTGTAGCTTCTTGGCTAGATAAAGCTGGATGCCTGTGAGACAGAACTGTGTGCAAAATGACAAGAGAGAGGGGAGTGGTTTGCATATGTGAACAAAGAACTTTGTGCAGGCTCGCGTTTGCCATTTTCTTCAGCTTTAATTGGGAGTTCTTTCATGTCGCCTTGTGAACACTTTTAAAATGTCACAAGTTTCTGCTTTGCCTCACAGGTTGGTAAAACTGTAATTTGTTTAAAGTTACCAGCAATTTGTCTTGTCATGTACTGCATTATTAGGAACTCAAGAGATGGCACTAAATTTATGGGAAGTATCAGACTATTAATTCTCAATGAGAATCTAAAATTCATCACATTCTTTTCTTCCTGGTTTTGCACGATGTGATTAGCTTATGCTTGTACAAGATAAAGAAAAGCTGAAGACTCGTTGGCAAAATGGAAGCCTCTGGCTTCTGCTGTTCATCGGATGAGCCTTGTTCCTTCCAGGGGCTTCTCCTCCTTGTTGTACTTAAAACTGTTCAGTGAAAATGAGCCCTTCGACCTTGTTCCCTTGAAAGACCATGTAGCAATATCTGCATTTAATTCTAGATTTCCTAATCAATTCTAAAAAGTAAGATTTTTCTCAGGAAGGTGGGGAGGGGGGAGAGAGAGAGAGAGAGAAAAGAGGAAACCAGATAGAGAGAGGGAGAGAGAGAATAAAATAGCCTTTGGCAGCAGCTGTAAAAATAACACAAACACATTTATGCTCAGCCTACTTCCGGAAGTCATTTGAGATGCCCTACAAAATTAAATACTAAACATTTTTTTAAATGGTCCAATTTTTTTAAGAGTCATAATAAAGAGAAAACTTTGATCGAAATAGAAAACACTGACCAAATATAATAAAAAATACTGAATGTCTCAATTTAACTCTGTTTTTCCTGCAGCCAAAGCCAAAACTGAAAATCTATGAGACATAACTTCTTCATTATCCTGTTGATGGAGAGAAAAGCACTGCAGTAGGAGACACTAGTACCTCTTAGACTTCGGTCCCGTAACAAAGCATGCATTGTGGGAACCGTGATTACAGAAATCAGGTTTAAATCAATGTGAGTCCCCCTACTGCCTTCAGCTGTGAGAACAGAGCAAGATAACCTGAAGTTTAAACATGTTTTTAAAGGTGGAAACTGCACAGGCATTGTACTCTGTAGGGTAGGGTGCCGGGTGTCACAGCCTCTCACACTTGTTACCTCGGTATGCTGACTTACCTCGTGGTCCAGTGCAGCACCTGGGCCAGCAGCTCCTCCGCCTCCTCCCGCTCAGATCTCGTTTTTCACTTTCTTTGAGTCCTAATCAGGTGTATGTGAGTAGCTCTGTGGCAAAGGACTCTGGTTTCAATTGCTGGTTACTGGTGTTGTCAAAGTGAGAACTGGTGCGAGATGTGGGTTGCAGCTGATTCTCATGGAGTCCCCTCTGTTCCTGTGTGTTCCGGTTTGTCCTCACTCTTCCCCAATTCACTTCTAGCTATTCTTCCTGACTGTTGGTCTTGCTGACCTACAGGAACCTCATTCCCTACATCAGAGTCAGGGCAAACAGTCTTCCATAGACTTCTTCACCAACTCCCGTAAATGAATGCAGTCTAATTTCTATGATGCATTCCCTTTGCTAAGTCATTTTTAGTTTCGTCTGCCTGATCAGACCCTACCTGATACCTAAAGTGGTACCTGCAATTGGGATGCTGTTAAAACGTAAAGCTAAAACCTGTGGCAGGCAAAAACTAGAAAGTTCTTGGTGACTGTAAGCCTGAAAGACAATGAAAAAATTGTTATTGAATGCTGAAAACAATTTGTATTATTTTGACAACACTGGTCTGCAGTAACATGGAAAATAGAAAATATACTTAAGGGATAAATGTTTGGCTAAGGAGATTTCTAGACAAAAATTTGAAAATGCATATTAATTTATTTTAGTCACAAATAAAGTATCAGCCATAAGAGATCTTGAACTTATCACAAACTAACAATTTATTGGATTAGTTGTTAACTGTCTGTGACGTTCATTGCGAGTCCCAGCACTGGGTTGGGAGCTCAGTGAGTGTCTCTGTCCTGATGGCCCCAGTGCCTCCACCAGGGCAGCAGGTGTTCATAAACGCTTCCTCGTGAGGATGTTCTTTCCAATGTACAGATGGAAGAAAACGTAACTGAAAAGATTGAGAAAGTTGACTGTAGGCTTTTGGTTTAAGTTAAGACTTTATTATTTTTTAGAGCAGTTTTAGGTTCACAGAAAAATGGAGGGGAAGGTAAAGCAATTTCCCAAATAGCCTCCCCCATCATCAGCACCCCTGACCACAGCGGTACGTTTGGTACAGTTGATGAGCCCACGTGGACACATCATAATCGCCCAAAGCTCACAGTTTCTCTCATGGCTCAGTCTCGGTGTCATGCACTCCGAGTTTGGGCCCATGTAGGATGTGCATCTACCGTTATGGCACACAGTATCTTCACAGCCCTACAGCTTACAGCTCCTCGGTGCTTTACCTACTCATCCCTCCTCTCTCCCTCCAACCCCCACCCCCTACAGTTTTTCCTCTTCCAGGATATCCTATCAAATAGTATGCATTGCCTTCTTTCACTTACTAATATGCATTTTAGGTTCTTCTCTAAAATGCATGGCTAGAAAGCTCATATTTTTTTTAGTGCTAAATAGTATTTCACTCTCTGGATGGACCACAGTTATGCGCAGGTTTTTGTGACCACAGAATTCTCCAACTGCTTTGGGTAAATGTTAGGAAGCATGACTGCTGGATCGTATGGGGACTATGTTTAGTTTTGTAAGGAACTGCCAAACTGTTATCCAAAGCGGCCGCGCCGTTTTGCCTTCTCACAGGGTAAGGGAGAGGGCCTGCTGGGCCACAGCCTTCCCAGCATTACACGTCGTCCTTTCTCTGGACGTGGGCCGTTCTGACAGGCGTGTAGGGGTATCTTGCTGTTGGAATTCGCATTTTCTATTGTGGACTTAAAAATGTTCATAAGAAAACATTGAGAATAAAATAAGACACACAATAAAATAAGAAAAGCATTTGCAAAATGTTTATCAAAGGGTTAACGCATTTTATATGTATTTAATATACTATGGATCCATAAGACAAATATTAGCACCCAAACTATAACTATTTAATAATATTTGAGTAGATAGAAAAAGAAAACAGAAGGATATAAACATAGAAAGTGGTTGATCTTGTCATTATTCAAAAAACCATTAAAACAATGAAATTTGATTTTTACTTATCTAGGAATTAAGTGTATATATGTACATTGTATGTATGGAGGGATTCTAAAAATACTCTGGAAGGAATTAAATTGGTATAAAAGCCTTAATGTGGTCATACAGTTTGACTCTACAATTCCAACTATGTGACTTCACCTTAAGGACATAGTCAGTGGTGTACACAAATATCGATGGACAACAATGCTTATTGACATGCCATTTACAAGGTAACAATACATTACATTTTCCACAATAGACCACTTACTAATGCATAGTGTATCCACATAATTAAGTGTTGGGCAACCATTTAAAGTCATGTTCACAGACAAAGAATTTACATAGAATGAGAATAAAAGAAACCAATCTTTATTTGGCCCCCAAAGAAAACAGCATATAAAAACTGCATATTGTATATCATATGTCCTTAATTTTGTGAGAAACACATTTATGCTGCTGTGCATATATTTTGTTATGAATTTGCTCATGCAAAACCAACTGGAACAAAATAAACTAGTATGCTAACAGTTGTTATTTAAGTTTAGTAAGACTGTGACTGATTTATATTCTTGACATATTTTTGTATTTTCTAACTTGTTATTATAGACCTTTCTTACTCTTATGATAAGTTTTAAAAGAAAACAAATGCCTTGAAAAATAGTATGTCATGATTACATGGTGCCTTGTGATATAAATTGGAGGGTTTGATTCTTGAAGCCTGAGTTTTGCCCACTGAAACAAATTTACATTTTCTGCACTGGGACTCATCTGTGATAGCCAACATATCTGCAGGGCTTATGTTTAGGAAACCAAAAGTGACATCAGTACAAACTTGATTAAGCAGATCACGTAATGAATTAGAGCGTAAACAGCCATAGGCAATTTAGCCAACCTAAACTCAGATTCAAAAATAAATTTATTATTTTTGCCAAGTCGTAGGAAAAATTATAGTTGTTTGCGAATCTCCTGTTTTAGTTCTCGAGTAATCAGGACAGCTGAAAGTAAATTAATTGGTTTTTTTCAACTGATATATTTGATTTAATGTCTTCTCTGGTTTTTTCAAATTAGCTACCTACTGTTATTGTTTCTAATCCAGATCTTGGCTATAGAAATCATACCGAGACATATATACCCTTACCTAATTCAAAATCTTGTCCTTACAACTCGCTTCATCTCCCTGGGAGTTTGAATAAGTGGGACAGGATTTGAGTTCAGTGCTCACATAATTAGGTTTAGCAAATGAAGTATTGAAATAATATTTTGCATTTGAGATAACCTGGCCTTCAGTGAGGGAAGAGGCTGTAGCATTTATAACAAAGGCTTTTGTTCAGAGATTATGTGAGGGTAGCTTTATTACGGCATTCACGGAGTTCACATATTAATTAAACAGATATTCATAGAGCTCTGTTATACATAGACAATCCTCTAGGTGTTGAGTGAATAGATACATTTTGCACTTTCAAATATCCACACATAAATATATAAGCATAATATATAGTAATACATAGTATAAATGTGTCTATGAATTATATTTATGACAACAATAGTATTTTCAGAGAGTGATACACAAAAAATCCAGAGGGTGTTGGGCTGAAGAGTTAGTTGGGGAAATATTGATTGAATTCTCTATTAATTTCCAGGGTTGCCATAGAAATGATCAAAAACTGAGTTGTGTGAAACCACAGAAATGTGTCTTCTCACAGTTCTGGAGGCTAGTGGTCTGAAATCAGGACGTCAGCAGGGCCATGCCCTCGCTGCTGGCTCTAAGGAAAGACTCCTCCCTGGTCTCTTCTAGCTTCTCAGAGTGGCTAGCAATCACTAGCGTTCTCGTGCTGGTAGATACATCTCATGCATAACTCTCCTTCCTTTTTGACTTTGTTCATATGTCTTCCTCATCACAGAGCTCTCCCCTCTCTATTCTCTTGGGTCTAATACAGCTGCAAATTATTGACATGTGTAAAGTCCTCTTTGAATGTCCCATACAAACTCAGTGGAGCTGTGGGAAAAGCAGGGACTTGGAGTCACGCGGAACTGGGACGGCTCTTCCATCTCAGCTACTTCAAGTTCTGTGTAACACTTCACTTCCCTAAGCCTTAGTTTTCTCATGCATTCAATGAGTTTCTGTGAGGATTACTTTAGATTATATACATTATGTGTGCGTATGTGTGTGATACTGTGGGTACAGCACCCCATGTTTGCCAACACAGGAGAAAACAGTGGATGTAGCAGTCAGCAAAATGTGGACTGTAGCTTTGGATTCAGATATGTCCACACAAAACACGAGACCCTGTGAATTCTGTTATTAAGTGAACCTCAGTTTCCACCAATACCTGACTACCCTCTTATAGGATTACAGTGACAATATCGGGGGGACTAAAAAAAAGGGAATTATCTTCTGGAGGGCAGGACCCTTGGAGTGCAGATGTCTCTGCACCACGAATGTTCTAGGAACCCATCTGTATCAGCGTACCAGCTGGTGTTGTTGTGAGAGGCTGCATTCAGCTTCAGTGAATTTTTTTTTAAGACAACATATTTGCCCATTTCGTGATGGGTGACTTACAAGTGCATCTGCCCACACTGTGCTGAGTGTTCAGCAGTTTTTGACAAAAACAACATGACCTTGTGCCCCACCCTCTCTATTTACCCAGTCTGGCCCCAAGCGACTTTTTTTTTGTTTCCCCAGATGAAAAAAGTCCTCAAAGGGAAAGGTTTTGCCAATGTGGGAGAAGTGAAACAAAAAAAAGGTAAAATCACTAAAAGGTATCAAAATCGTTGAGTTCAAAAACTGTTTCGAGCACTGGAAAAAAAAACATCTCAATAGGTGTATTGCATCAAATGAAGAATGCTTTGAAGGTGACTGAAGTTTAAACATGTAAGAGTAAATACATCATGTTTTAATAAATAAATTTCTTTTTGGGGGGTTTGCTCCTCGTATGTAAAGCACATGAAAGGTTCCTGGAACAGGGGAAACTCAGGAACGATGGCTTCCCTTCCCTCTTTCCTTTGCCCAGATGTGGAATCCTGCCTGCCAGAAGGCTGATTATTTATGATCATCACCGCTCTAGTGTAAAATTCCAGGAATTTTTTAAACTTTAACTTTTCTCCAGTATTCTTCTAAAAGAGAAACCAATTCCCTTCTCTCCCATCGCTATCCTCAGAGTGGAAATATGTGATCAGTCAACAGATAACCAATGCCCAGGAGGATAGGGACCAAGTCAGAGAACTCCCCAGCGGCCCGCGTCAGATGGTAACTGCGCGGTGGGAGCCAGAGGCAGGAGATGGACCCTCAGGTGTCTTGTTGTCCCCTGCACTTCTGGGCATCTCAGAAAAACCCGGTCTCGGGTCTACTGGGGAGGGTGATAACTTCCCCCTTCTACCTTCTTTTTTTCTTTTACTTCTTATGGCAAGACTTGTACTAAAATAACAAAACCAACAGAAGGCCAGATTATTAACAGGAGAAAAAACAATATGTGGGCACAACAAAAAAGAAATCACAAATGATGCTCAGATCCTGAAGTGAAGCTCACAGAAATAATTGAACCAGGTACATTTTTATACTTTGTAGACAAGAAACAATAAATTCATGGAGAATTGACAGGACAAAGAAAGTTAGCACTCATTAGAGGGATCTAAGCCAGATTTGGGCTGCGGTAGTAAATTAGTAACGGCATGACAAGGTTTGTTTATACAGGCTTTTTTGGACACTGGATATTTGTTTTAACTCTTGTGATAAGGTTGTCTCCCAGCCCTCAGCAGCAAGGAGGGTACCTATTACATGATTTATTTCGTGCATTTAGAGAGATCAGAGGAGAGCCAGGGAGCTCCCTCTGCCCCCACTGCTTCTCAAAGGATTTTAATTCGAAATAATCGGCATGTCATCTGGCTCCTTGGTTGGCCTGCACTGCGTCCCAACTTGCCCAACGGTAGCCACACAAACCGCACAGAAATAGCAGCAGCCTTGCAGAAAGAGGATGAATTGAGCCTGCAGCCCAGTGCTCAGCCTTATTTTACATCTCTTTTCTAACAGACCCTGCAGCTACAGCTCCAAAGCCCAATAACTATGGTATTTATTTGGTTTAGAGTAAGGTGATGTGCTCTGATGTCATCTTTCAGTTTTACTGGCTTCTAGAAAAGTAGAAAACTGAGCTAAGCTTGAGGTTTAGGCAGCATTCTATCATCCTTTTTCCTTTTTTTTAGAAGTGTCATCTTATATCAGTGACTTCCTGCCAGAAGTACAAAGAGGAAGGAAGGTGGGGATGCCAGAACAGCCAGATTCCTTTTGTGCACAGCCTGAACCTTTCCTGCCACCCCAGGGATTTGGGACTCTGAGAAGCACCGAGGGCCAGTGAGCACTTAACCTTGCAGCTGCTCAGGGTGCAGCCTCTGGCTCTGCTTCCGTACTTCCTTCTGGATCTGGAGCCGGGGGTGAGCGAGTGTGCCAAGAACTGCAGTACACTCTGGGACACAGAGCGTGATTGGACCAGAGGAAGGTCCGGGAACTCGGCGTTCTGCAGTGTCTTTAAGGTTAGACAAACAGAACGCTGGAAATGAGCTGGGGCTGGAGACAGAGAACCACCACAGGTCAAGTGAACCTAACTCACTGTAGGGCTATGCACGCTGCTTTTGAAAGTCAAAAAGAAGGGTGGGCAGCCTGCTAGGCACTTGACAGGCCCTCAACCTATACAGGGGCTGGCAGAAGTAATGCCTGCTTGAGTGTGGTTGGTAGGGTAATAATATGGATGTAATAATTTATAGTTTTAATTTGAACATTTCACCTAACATATTACACGGTGTGGTTGAGTGTGATATTGTTGTGTTACAGAATTACATGCCGTTATTTTGTAACAAAAGATTTTGTAATAAAAAAGTACAGGGTCCGTCATTATTTGTGCCAGACCCTGTACTTTGTGATTTACCAATAACTACCATTGGTCAGGTGAAAAATCAAGTAAAGATCAATAGTTAAGCAACCGAGTAGAAATTATGGCCAGGAAAGTGAGAGGCTGTGTGTTTTTATCGACTGCAGGAAGCTGAAGGTCTGGGGTAGGCTAGGAGAGAAATCCGGCTTAAATGCAACTATGCTCTCTAAAAGGCATCACAGAAAGTTGTTCTTATCAGCCTTAACTTTGTAAAGTGCTGATTCTCAATTCTGATGAAGAGTTCATTTGAATGGGGTGGGGGGAGGCATTTGTTACCTGGAAAGAAGCTAGAGGAAGGGTTTGAGACACTCGGGACAAACTCTGCCTACCACCTGCATCTGCAGGGCAGCCCCTGGTTTCTTTTAACTCTTGCTGAGCCATGTGCCTCAGAAAACTGCCTCACCTTTCCAAGTCTAATCAGTGAAATAGTTAGGGTGGCACCACTCTCGTCACAAAATCTGGATGACAGGACCAATGGCCTGGCTCTGCCAACTTTTCAGTCGGATGCATTTTTTATCACTGGTAGAATTACTTAATGCACAGTAAAACTTAGAACACAATTAATTGAAAATAACATTTAACAATATTTGAGAGCATGTGTAGAATATTATACCTTTGAAAAAAGACAAAAGACAATATAGTGATTTGATGTCAAGAAATTTTTAAAAAGAAAAACCTCCTCTAAGGGGCTCAATAAACATTTAGTCAGTACTATCCAGTGACCATGAACCAATCTGCCAGCATTTAAAACAAAACCAGACAAAGTTTAGGGACCGTGACCCATTTCCTCTGCATTTGAGACGTAGAATCCAAAATTCTTATTGAGCGCTAATCACAGGGTGACCCTGAAACACGTGAATATGTTAAATGCTACTTTCCCTTTCTCTCCAGAAAGTCTAAAAACCTAGGTATGACATGTTTAAATGGAAAAATAGGTTTATCTATAGTGATAAAGCTTAGATTTTAAAGCAGTTATGCAATTTCCCCAACATTTTAGGGGCTCTCATGTTCATGTCCAACAAATAATAAATTAGCTGAAGGTTAGTTTTCATCCCATGCATTATTAGTAGGTCCTGTGGAGCATCTTGGAGTTTGTTTGGACCTACATTGTCACCTTTAGCCAAGGCTAGTCATGACCTTCCTCCCATGTCCAGGGTCACCATCATTACCCTTTAGCATCGCTCCCTTCTGACTCCCCTGGTCCTCAGCTCCTATCTGGTCTAAACGGAAGAGGGCACCTTTGGGGATGTGTGGAGGAGTGGCAGACAGGACTAATAAGCACATACAGTATTTGTTCCACTGGGACATGGCAAAGCAGATGGGAGGCTTTCAAAATAAAATAGAATTATATTTTATTGAATAAATGAACAAATACATGAATGAGTAAATGCCTACATGGACTAAACAATGGAGATATTTTTATGTGGTTCTGCAATCTACTTCTAGAGACATTAAAAAATTCCCCAAAAGACCATAGTGATGGCAGCAGGTCAGGATCGTCTGTCATCCCAGGGCGACTATGTTCAAGGTTTTTCTTACTCATGACTGTGGGAAACAACTGCAGCAGCAACAACTACTTATATAAAAGTTTATTGAATAAAAGCATGACCATCTCCTGTGCTCAGCATTGGGAGGGTCGTTAAAATTGTCTAATCAAGTGGTTTTCAACCTGCAAGTCAGTTAGGAAATCGGTTTCATGGGTTGTGACCAGCCATTTTTAAAAGGTGAGATGATAGAATGCAATAGAACAGAAAACTCAGTGTAGAAAACTGGGAAGTTTAACCGTCTTTTTGAAATCTGTGTTGTAGTTACACGTGTACATTATTTATATGTGATATTTATATGTTCTTATGTATAATAACTGAAACAAAAATGTTACACACGTCTCAATGTGTGTGTAACTGGTGACTCAGGCTATAGATGAAAGGCAAAATCATCAGATAAATAAAAATAAGCACTGGACTATTCACACTGCTTACATGCCTCTACAGTTTGCCTCCGAAATGGTCAGCCTGATTGTACTTGAATATCCCCATTGCTTATTCCCTCAACAGATAAATGTCTTTAACTGTACTGAGTCAAATTCTGTCTTCCTGGAGCTTACTTATTGCATTGTCCTTATTTCTACCCCTAGGCAATTTCCAGACAAGCCTAATTTTTCTTCCACATACTAACCCTTCAATTAATATTTAAATGGAGATGTGTTGCTCCAGCTAAGAGTTTGCTTCACCTTATGAAAACTTTCAAGGCTCCAAGTGTCCTTTTAAGTGGCTTTGCGAACCTCCACAGACCAGGCTTCTCTATGCCCCAAGTCTGGGCTGCGTATAGTTCTTAGAAAGTCATAAAGAATTAGATTGGTCTGCAGAGAGATGAGCCAGATGTGACTGTGCCCTGCTCAGAAAAAGAAAATAGAAAAGTTTTAGAAGTGGCCACGTGTATCATTTGCAAAGCTACACTACTTATACACATCTGGGAAGCACACACGAGAAGCTTCCCCTCCTCCTAGCCTTTGCACTTTGAGAATGACTGAAACACGCCAGCGTCACCACTCCCAGCCAGGAACGCGCATTGAGTGGGTGGGAGCTAGGAGTGGGACGAGATGGTTCATAAAGACTTATTTTAGTCGGAGATTATAGAACCACACACGTTACTATAAATACATATAAATATCTCATGCTCACTTCCTGAGAAAAACGTGTTAGTTTATGTTCACAATTGTTTTTTTTTTTTTAAAGCAGCTATAAATACCAGGGACTCAATATCTAAATCTGAACAGCTAATTAAAATTTTAAAAAAGAAAGGCTTATCTTCAGTTCCATTTTTAGGAAACACTGAAAATGTAGCCTGACAGCTTAAGCAAAGACAGCTGTTTTGTTTCGCATGCAGAAGCATGATTTAAAAAGAAGAACTTTTTAAAACTGATCTTGGCTAAATTTTTTTCATTAAAGTTGAGGATTTTCCCCATATTTTGACTAAAAGGCTTTGAATATGTGTTTCCTCAATTTATTTTGCAATTTATATTGCTTCAGAGTTTATAATTAGTTCCTTTCTCTGATCAAAAATAAATGTCAGAATCAAAGCTTCTAAGTAAAACTGCTGTTCTTTCTCGTTAGCAATAATTAAAGAATAAAAGTACATTTAACAAAATTTACTGAATGAAAAAAATTGCTAGTTAATTTTGAAAATGGTTTACCCATGAGCTTATAAAGAATGGAAACCTAGAATAGGGCTTATATATAAATAAGGAATATAAAAGGACCGTCAAAATAATACTGAAGAGAACGTTTGCCATTTCGGTTGTTAAGTATAGAAAAGTGGGATTTCGACAACAGATGAAAGAAAGAACGTGGCCACCGTCCAGCTGTTTTATCTTTGTATGTTACTTTAACTATCGCTAGGATTCAGTATTTTCCTTTGTAAAACAATTCTGGTTTTAATTGATAAAACAATTTATTTGGGAACTTTTGAATTTTTTTATTGTTATTCTATTACAGTTGTCTCAGTTTTCCCCCTTTGCCCTCCTCCGCCCAGCCCAGCCCCCGCTCCCACAGTCCATCCCCACACCGTTGTCCATGTCCATGGGCCATTCATACATGTTCTTGGACTAGTCCCTTCCCCCTCTTTCCACCATTATCCCCCTCCCCCCTCCCCTCTGGCCACTCTCAGTTTGTTCCATGTTTCCATGTCTCTGGTTCTATTTTGCCCATTAGCTTATTTTGTTCATTTGATTCATCTTATAAATGAGATCACATGGTATTTGTCTTTCACTGACTGGCTTATTTCACTTAGCATAATGCTCTCCAGTTCCATCTATGCTGTCACAAAAGGTAGGCGTTCCTTCTTTCTTTCTGCTGCATAGAATTCCATTGGGTAAATGTACCCTAGTTTTTTAATCCACTTATATACAGATGGGCACTTAGGCTGAATCTAGCACTTGGCTATTGTAAATTGTGCTGCTATGAATACAGGGGTGCATAGGTTCTTTTAAATTGGTGTTTCAGTATTCTTAAGGTATATTCCCAGCAGTGGAATCACTGGGTCAAAAGGTATTTCCATTTTTAATTTTTTGAGGAAATTTCATACTGTTTTCCACAGTGGCTTCACCAGTCTGCATTCCCACCAACAGTGCACTAGGGTTCCTTTTTCTCCACATCCTTGCCAGCAAATATTATTTGTTGATTTATTAACAATAGCTATTCTGACAGGAATGAAGTGATATCTCATTGTGGTTTTAATTTGTATCTCTTTGATGGCTAATTCTAAAATTATTTATTTAAAGTCTACTTTGTGCCAGTCATTGTTCTGGGTGCTGTATTTATACATAAGCAGGATGAAGAAAGCTGTGGTCAATATTGATTTCTTGACAATTATTAATGAGGGAGGGTAAAGAATTACATTTTGGACTTTTCTTCTGAGCTCTACATTTATATATTCAACTATCATCTGGCTTGTGTCCCAGGCATTTCAGATTTACTGTGTGCATAATTGAACTCTTGATTTTTCTCCGAAATTCTCTCTCTCCATTTTCACTTTTCCTATCTTAGCCTTCCATCCCAAGGAGCTCATGACTTAACCTGGGAGTAGCCCTTAACCCTTTCCCTATTCCCTATCCCATTGATTACCAAGTCCCTTTGAGATTCTTTCCAAAACACATTTAGAATAATCTGCTTACTATCTGAAACCATCATTGTTTTTTTTAGTTGTTGTCTTTGATGACCCAATGACCAAAGTAATTTTTTTTTAAGATTTTATTTATTTATTTTAGAGAGAGGGGAAGGGAGGGAGACAGAGAGGGAGAGAAACAGCAATGCATGGTTGCCTCTCACATGGCCCTCACTGGGGACCTGGCCTGCAACCCAGGCATGTGCCCTGACAGGGAATCGAACCGGGACCCTCTGGTTCCCAGCCCGTGCTCAATTCACTGAGCTACGCCAGCCAGGGCCAAAGTAATTTTTTTTAATAAATTAAAAACAAAACAAAACAAAGCAAAACAGAAGTTCCCTTCCATGCTTAGAAGCTTGTAGACTGTCCGTTGCTCTTGGGATAAAATTTCAAATCCTTAACACGGTCCTCAGCACTCTGTCTCATTTGGCCCCTGCCTACCAATCTAGCCTTGTCTTTCTCTCCTTTCTTCACTGTTTCTGTTTCCCACCTGCATGGCCTTTGTGTCTGTTTTCTTGCCCTTCAAACTCACTCTTACCTCAGGGCCTTTGCACAGGATTTCTTTCTGCATGGAAGGCTCTTTGCCAAGGCTCCTGATTAATTTCAACGTTTACGTCAAGTCTCAGTTCAAATCAGAAAGGTTTTTTATGACTCGAACCATTTAAATGGAGCCTCGCCTTGTTTCCTCCTTCACATCACCTGATGCGTCTCAGCCTCTAGCACTCATAACATTTTCTTCCCCTATCTACCTGTGTGCTTACCTGGCTAACATCTCTTTTCTCTTCCAGATTTCACGTTCCACAAACACAAGGACCATGTCCATTTCCTCAGGCCTGTGTCATTGTACCTGGCACACAGCAAAAATTCAACACTTTTCTGTGAAAAAATCTATAAATCGCTGAATGCACGTAGGAAAAGAAAGATGGAAGATAGCTGTGGTAGAATTGTTGACCTATAGGAGATAAGTAAATAATGAACAAAATTAGGAAGGCATGTGGTGGCAACAAAAAGCACAGGATTTAAGATCAGAAAATGAGTTACAGAGGCAGCTCTGTCACTTAATTAGCTCCAAGATTTTGGAAAACGTATTTACCTTCTGTAATGCTCAGTTTTCTCATCTGCAAAATACCAGTGATATTGTGAAAGTCAAAAGAAATAATATATGTGAAAGCACTTTGTGATTGTAATGCAGGATAAAATGTCTGTTGTTAAAACAAAAATGTCCAGGAATAATTCAGTTGAAGTTTAGGCATAAATTTCCAGTGCTGGCTTCTATACTTTCTACCTTCGTGAAGTTACGAAGATAAATTTGTATAAAAAGAGAGATAAATTTATATACAAAGGTAGCATTGAATTAAATTCTGTATGCTTACCTTCTTTCATTTATTCATACAATAAGTCGATAAATATTCACTGGATACATTCTATGTGCCAGCCACTATACCTTTATTATCTTTAATGCTGTAAAGATATAAATAAAAATGTCATAATTTTCATCTAAAAAAAATAAACCTAGAGCCCTGGTGACACAAGCAGGAGAATCAAGTAACTCAGCCAGAGGTCAGAAAAACCTTCTCGGAGGAGATTTGGGAGATTAAAAAAAAAAATTGGAAATGAATCCATTTTTCACCACTTACCTTGGACAGATTGTTTAGCCGAATTCTTTGTTTATGGTCACAATTGAGGTCAATAAATATCTATTTCTAGTGTTGCTGTGAGAGTAACTTAGATAGTCTATAAAGGTAATTAGGTGTACAAGTCACTTAATAAATATTTGCTTTCTTCTTTCCCTTTGTTTTCTCAAATCTCTTCATCAAACACAGAACTGGCCAAGCACATTTATTGCTGGCAAACGGTCAGTCTCTCTGGGTGATGAAACAGGGCTCCGCCGGTGCCCAGAAGAAACTGTGCTCAGCCAGAAGCTGCTCCTTGTGAATGGCCTTCACTGTGTGCTGCCTTCACTGCAGAAAGCAAAAGTTCTTTAAGATGCGTTTTTTGATATGATCTTATTTACATGCAATTTGTGAAACTTCTCTAGAAATTTTTTGGATCCTGTTGTCCACATCATTCACTGAAATATGGGTACAAGAAGGGAAAATATTTGTACAAGAAGGGAAAGAGTGACAGCAATTAAATGCTTGGTAAGTGCATTTGGAGTTACCTTTGGCAAAGAGCGTCAGGAAATCATAACCTTATAGCTTATGTCGCATTTTTGGGAAAGGGAAACCAACATTATTTTCCTATGGATGAGCCTGTCTTCTCAACAATTTCGAAATGTATTAATCTCTCAAATTCCTGTGAAGGCTTTTACGCAGTATTCAAGCAGAGCTGTTCCATGTCACAAAGAAATATTATTCAGGCTTTTTGAAGACAGAGCTTGCAGTTGATTTTAGAGCAATACAACATAGAATTTAAAATCAGGGACTTTGGAGTCAGATAGCCCTGGGTTCAAGTTCTCTTATTATAGTGGAAGGATTTGTGGAGTGCTTTAGGTTCCTATTGCCAAATTGCCAAAAACTTAGTGGCTTAAAACAACACAGACTTGCTCTGGCTGGTGTGGCCCAGCCAGTTCAATTCCCAGTCAAGGCACATGCCTAAATTGCAGCAGGTCCTCAGTTGGAGGTATGCGAGAGGCAACCACACATCAATATTCCTTTCCCTTCCCCTCCTTTCCCTTCTCTCTGAAAATAGATAAATAAAATCTTTTTTTTAAAGCCCCAAAATTTATTATCTTACATTTCAGAAGGCCAGAAGTCTAAATTGCAGCTGCAGTGATACAGTCCTTCTGAAGGATCTGTGGGAGACTTTGTTTCTTTGCCTTTTCTAGCTTCTAGAGGTTGCCTACGTTCCTTGGACCCTGGCTTCTTCCTCCATTTTAACAGCCAAGCAGCGGAGCACCTTCCCTCCCCTCTGACTTCCTACCTCCCTCTTACAAGGACTCCTATGACTACACGGGCTGACCCAGATAATCCAAGATGATTTTCACGTCTCGTATTTTTAACTTATTCACATCTGTAAAACTCCTTTGTCCCATAAGTCCCATTTGCAATATAAGGTGCCTTTCTGCCTATATTCATAGGTTCCAGAGATTAGAACATAGGCAAATTAGGGTAGCCACTATTCACCCCACAATAAGGGGTAAACTGTCATTGCTTCAATCTCTTATCTGTAACATGAGAATTACAGTAGTTTCAACCTATCAGGGTTGTTATGAGAATTATATAGAATCGTATACATTGTTAACACTAGTATAAGAGTGTTTTACTGATTCAGAAGCTTTGAACACATTAATGAGAAAAGTAGATCTGATTCTTGGTCTTAATGGAGATATACTTTAAGTAATCATAAAAATAAATGTATAGCTGAAATCTGTAGTAAGTGCTACTAAGGCATAGGACAGGGCACATTGGCAAGGAGGCCAGATCTAGTCTAGAAGGATCAGGGAAGGCCTCTAAGCAAGTAGCTTTTAATTACATTTTATGAATAAATAAAAGTTACCTAGCTGAT
The DNA here is from genome assembly GCA_004026765.1 of Micronycteris hirsuta. Classification (NCBI taxonomy): domain Eukaryota; kingdom Metazoa; phylum Chordata; class Mammalia; order Chiroptera; family Phyllostomidae; genus Micronycteris; species Micronycteris hirsuta. The sequence goes on from PVJI01008161.1 coordinate 41,899, forward strand.
GTAAAAAGCAAAGAACTTTCCAGAAAGAAGAAAAATATGTGCAAAGACACAAGTCAAAAATGAGCATGGTGCATTCAAGAAATTGGAAGACATAAAAGCATGGAGGAAAAGTGGCAAATTAGCATGCTACGGAAATAGTCAGAAACCAGAACAGGCCATGGTCAAACAGGTTATGTTAAGATTTGGGAGCTTATCCTAAAAGTAATAGCAGGAAGGATCCAATCAGACTGCTTATTAGAAAATATTGCTCTGAATGCTGTGCAGAGCATGGTCTTTGTCCAGGTGAGCGAAGATGAGGTATTACAGACTGGGCTCCCTAGGATGAAAATTCTGAGGTGGAGGTCCCCAGGCAGGTGCTTTTTTATGGAGGGTTCTTAAGTTCAAAGCCTCAGATGGGTAAGAAACAGAATTGGGCAAAGAAAGGTCTTCGCTGACCTTCAAAGGATGCTCTGAACTTCAGACGACCCCTCCAAGTGGAGGAAGTGGTGCAGGCTTTTATGTCCTCATGTCTATCAGTCACTAGCTAGAGCTGCAGCAAGAAGGCAGGTGACCATGTTCCGTGGTGGCAGTCTCTGATGGGGGCTGACAGCTGGACATCTAGAGAAATCTTACAGGGGGTCCTTGGTTGTGCATCCCAGCAACCACCATATGGAGACTTGCCTAAAAAATGGCAGTGAAAATGGAAAGTGGGTAGATTTGAGAAATAGTTTGTGGACAGAATTGGCAGAACTTGGTGATGGCTGTATGAAGGGGATATAGATCTACATTAGGAAAAGAAGAACAGGAGATATCAAAGATTATAGCTGGGCTTCTGACTTTTATAACTGAACAGATATTAGTATCATATTAGTATATATATATGTATTGATTAGTTAAATAAGTGAGTCTCTACCTCAGAGAAAAGGAGTAGGCTAGGATTTAAAATTTGGGAGTAATCACTAAATAGGAGACAAGAAGCATAACAATCACCTCAAGAAAGAGCAGAACACGAAAAGGTTGGCAAAGCCTTGAGTAAGACAACAATTAAGATAGGTTATGTATATTAATCCCTTATCAGATGTATTGGCAAATATGTTGTCTCATTCAGTAGGTTTTCTTTCTATTTTGTCGATGGTTTCCTTTGCTGTGCAAACACTTTTTAGTTTGATGTAGTCCTATTCGTTTATTTTTTATTTTTTGTTTCCTTTGCCCAGGAAGATATATCAGACAAAATATTGCTATGATCAATGTCCGAGATTTTACTGCCTATGTTTTCTTCTAGAATTTTTACGGTTTCAGGTCTAACATTTAAGTCTGTAATCCATTTTGAATTTATTCTTGTGTGTTGTGTAAGAACGTGGTCTAGTTTCATTTTTCTGCATGTATCTGTCCAATTTTCCCAATACCATTTTTTAAATAAACTATCTTTAGCCTATTGTATGTACTTGCTTCCTCTGTCAAATATTAATTGACTATAGAAATGTGTGTTTATTTCTGGGCTGTTTATTCTGTTTCATTGATCTATGTGTCTGTTTTTAGGCCAACACCATGCTGTTTTGATTACTATAAAGAACTTATAAAACTCAACACCAAAAAAAAAAAAAAAACCAAATAATCTAATTAAAAAAAGGGCAAAGAATATGAATAGAAACTTCTCCAAAGAGGACATACAAATGGCCAATAGACATATGAAAAGATGCTCAACATCATTAATCATCAGAGAAATGCAAATTAAAACCACACTGAGATATTACCTCATACATGTCAGAATGGCTATTATCAATAAATCAACAAAAAACAAGTGCTGGTGAGGATGTGGAGAAAGGGAATCCTTTTGCACTGTTGCTGGGAATGCAGATTAGTGCAGCCACGGTGGAAAGCAGTATGGAGATACCTCAGAAAAACTAAACATAGAACTACCTTATGACCCAGCAATTCCACTTCTGGGAATTTATCCAAAGAAACCTGAAACACTAATTCAAAAGAACACAAGCACCCCTATGATAGTTGCAGCATTATTTACAATAGCCAAGATTTGGAAGCTTCCCAAGTGTCCATCAGTAGATGAGTGGATAAAACAACTATGGGACATTTACACAATGGAATACTACTCAGCCATAAATAAGAAGAGCTTTTTACCCTTCGTGACAGCATGGATGGACCTGGAGAACATTATGCTAAGTGAAATAAGTCAGTCAGAGAAAGACAAATACCATATGATTTCACTCATGTGTGGAATCTAAAGAATAAACTGAACTAACAAGCAAAACAGAGACAGACTCACAGACAGAGAGCGGGCTGACAGCTCCAGGGGGCGGGCATTTGGGGGTGGGTGGACTGAGCTAAAAGGGAAAAGGACTCATGGACATGGACAGCAGTGTGGTGATTGCGGGGGAGGGGGAGGAGTATATGTGGGGCTAAATGGCAATGAAAAAAATACAATGCAAATAATTTTTTTAAGAAAGATGGGTTATATAAATTTCTTGGTACTCAATAAAAACTCAGTAAAAATCCTGTTGCTGTAAAACTACTTTTTATATTTAATGAGGGAGATGGGCTGCCATGGGTGTGGTACCTGTGCCAGTAAACCCATTGTCATAGGCAGCAGAGCAGCAGGTTCTCCCATGGAAACACCGGAACCAGCACCAGCTGCCGTGCTTGGGAAGATGAACATCAGCTCGCCTAGGAACGTCTTTTAAGGAAGCATCCTTCAGGAAGACATCATCCTGGACTCCCGTCTGTGTTCCACTCCTCACACTGGAGCCTTCAGTGACCCTTTTGACTTTACCTTTGTTATACGCCCAGAATCAGATCACTTCTTACCACCTGCATGACGGCCTCCCGGGCGGGGGCCTTCATCATCTCTTGCCTGGATCATTTTGGAATGTTCTGACTAGTCTTTTTGCTCCCAATGTCCTTGTTTCCTCCTTGAAAGTCTATTCTCTACAAAGAAATACCAGTTATTTTTTTTAAATTATAAGTAAACTGATGGCATTCCTCTGCTTCAGATATCTCTCAGAGAGTAAATGCTAAATCCATGAAAAAGCCTACGAGTTTGTACTCAGTCTGCATCTGCCCTCTTCCCACTGCCTTCTTAGCCCGACCTCCCCTCCTCTCACTCTTCTCTGGCCACTCGGTTCCAACCACACTGGTCCCCTGGCTGTTCATTCATTCCCCAGCGCTCTTATCTTCAGGCCTCTGCACTTGACCTTCCCTCTGCCTACAACGCCTTGCCTCCAGATGCCTACACAGGCTACTCCTTACCTGCTTCGAATCTTTGCACCCTATCACATTTCGAGAAGCTGCCTCTGAATATCCTACGCAAATTTCAACCCCTTTCTTCCTCTTCTATACAACTCTGCTTCATTTATTACTTCCTGACATCATCTGTAATATAAATGTACATCTTTCTATTATTTATTTGTGTAGACTGTAAATTCCATTAAGGTAAAGTAGGGATTTTGTTTTGTTTTCTTTGGTTTAACTTGGTTTACTGTTATATTTCCAAGGCCTAGAAAAGTTGTCGGTAAAAGTAGACCTCTAACAGATATTGATTGAATAAATGAGTGAGTGGATAAATAAATGAACGAGTGAATGAATATATAAGAAAAGGATCTAACTCAATTTTCTAGTGTGGTGCCTTCTGCACACCCTTTCCCTTTGTGTATTTTCTACATCTGGTTAGACTGGCTGAGAGGAAAATGAAGATCAGCCAGCTTCTTGGAGTATTAGAAAGTGGACCAGGCAGAAGTTTGAGGAAGAGAAGTTTCTGCAGTCCCTTGAAGTTGACATATATCAGTTGGTTGAATGTAAGTGCTCCATACATCTATGGGGGCATTGGCTGGCCTAATATCATGGAAGGTGAAAAGAACAAATTTAAATTCTTCCAAAGAAGGTGCTGTTTTATGTCTGGGTGATGCCAAAATAAATATTAAAAGGAAAAAGTCAAATCATTACTTTTGAGTACTGTGTGCTTAAAGTACCTGATTACATTTACTTTTTTTATTTTTTAAAGTAAGTATATTGTTAATATATACACAAGCCCCGAGGGATATTGTCATTGTTATTATTACTAAGTTACACTTGTATTCAGTGGTTATAGATTAGCATTTGTACACAGTCCCTGAGGGTCACAGTTTCAGGCTGTACGTCATGTCAGCGTTTTGTGGGTAAACCACCGTCCTACAATCAGACATAGCAGGTCCTTGACTGAGCTCTCTCAACAGCTCAGGAGCTGCTATGGATAGCAATATCCAAAAGACACAAACATTTGGGGTACTCTTCAACAACTTCTCTGCAAATTGAAACGTTCCTGTGTTAGCAGAACTTTTGTTGCAGTTGTTTGGAAAGCTGGTGCGCGTTTCAGCCACCCCATGTGCGTCTTTGCACTCTCCTGGTTTCAGCTATTTTTTTTTAAAGAAGGGCCCAAGTTTCTAGAATCCTATTGCCACAGGTGAGGCAAAAAGAAATCACCACCTTCTCTCCCCATCACTGAACACAGCTTTTGGTAACATTTTGCCCAAGAACAGGATGTTGGCAACTCAACTGTTAAACTTGCCTGTGATTATTCTTCCTTGAGATCACTCTGATGTCACCAGTGTAATTTGAGCCCGGAGCTTTTGTTCAAGCTTTAAATAGCAGTCCCGGAATGATTTTGCTACAGACTCTCTGGAGAGCCTGGGAGCCGGATTCCCGAAGATCCCACATCTATGAGAGCAAAGCCAAGCCACCAAGCCATCACCATGTCCACCTCGCTGCGGGTCAGCCCGTCCATCCACGGCTACCACTTTGACACCGCCGCACGCAAGAAAGCGGTGGGCAACATCTTTGAAAACATCGACCAGGAATCCCTACAGAGGCTCTTCAGAAACTCTGGGGACAAGAAAGCAGAGGAAAGAGCCAAGATCATTTTTGCCATAGATCAAGATCTGGAGGAGAAAACACGAGCCCTGATGGCCCTGAAGAAGAGGACGAAAGACAAGCTTCTCCAGTTTCTGAAGCTGCGGAAATATTCCATCAAGGTTCACTGAGCACAAGAGGATGGATAAGAACGTTATCCGAGGATGGACACTTAAAGACCACGTGAGTTTGTGAGACTCTAACATGCAGCACTGTGCTGCTCCTTGCAGGCTTCTCCCCGGCCAGGACTCGGGAGGCTGGACAGGGACAGAGCGAACTGGTGACAAAGAGTCTGACCAATTTCAAGCCTGTGCTGTGACAGTGGAGAACAAAATGCTTTCAGCAAGGATTTGAAAATCCTCCCGGTGGGAAAGGACTGATGCTGATATCAGGAGAAGAGTCTGGACAGATGTAGTGAGAACTGAAACTGAAGAACACAGATGGCTAAGGACAAATTGCAGCCAGGGTCTCTGTGTCAGGCCCTAGGACTTAAGTTCAACCTGAACTTTTTTTTCCCCTTAACTGAACTGGGAAGGGTGGGGGGGCGGGGGGGGGGTGGAGGGAGCAGGGAGGGGAGAACAAGGAGAGAGAATATCATGCTCTATTGTTTACTGAATTTTTTATTTGAATTTTCAAGCTGTTTCCAAGTTTCAATGTTGTCTATTGGTCAAGATTTTTAAAGATCAGTAATGGATTTTTTATTTGCATTTATTACAGTGCCTGAAATGTATGCCACATGGGTGTAAGTACAAAGTCATGAAGCTGCCTCACCTTCAGCAGCTCAGTGACATCTACGCCACCTCCTGGTGTGTACAGGGTTTTTATGCATTTCAAATTGGTTGCACAAAAGTTAGAATAATGGGTCCTTCAGAAATCCAAAGTACTGTGAAAGAATTTATATATTTTTAATCTTCTAACTGATGTCAAAGTATAATCTAATTAAATTTCTTACTGCTACTGCCATGAGCATTAGGAAGTGATTATGATATACTAAATAGTTTATAAAGATGCTATGGTTTCTATAATTTATTATACATGACAAATGATATGCAACCATAATAAATTATTATAAACTTGACTGATCTTGGTCTGTGATGATTAGAATCAAAGAAAAAATAAGATGGTGAATTATTAATATAAACTTCTATAAACTATTATAAACTTTCCTAAGGGTTTTACTCTAAGACTAAAAGGTGCTTTCAGATTAGCTTTACATTAATTGCCAAACCTTTTCAAGCCAAATTCTTACATCAAATATTTAGAATGTTTCTTACCAACTTTAAAATATAAGGTGTAAACATCCCGGCTGGTGTAGCTCAGTGGATTGAGCACGGGCTGGGAACCAGAGGGTCCCGGTTCGATTCCCAGTTGGGGCACATGCCTGGGTTGCAGGCCAGGTCCCCAGTGAGGGCCATGTGAGAGGCAACCATACATTGCTCTTTCTCCCTCCCTTCTCTCTCTGTCTGAAAATAAATTAAAAAAAAATTTTAAAAAAAACATAAGGTGTAAACACAAAAACTTATTGATTTTCAACATTGTTGTTTATGTAGCCATTGAGGGTGAGTTTTAAGGGACTTTTCTCCCCATATTTTTGAAATTTTACCTCTGTGGCTACAGTAAGTCTATACGTTTGTACATTTATTTCTCCCCAAACAATATATTTTGGGGTTAGAGTCTGAATTATGATCAAGACTCTGTGGGTTAGCAATGTTTATTTAATACAAACCAGTATGGGAATAGAATTACAGTCTTTGCTTATTTCCTCATGAAATCATAATAAAACAGTTCTAAGAAGGCATACATCAATGCCTAGTGCACTTTCCTATCAGTTAGAAATAAAGATTTTCTGGAAATTATGTGTTTCAGAAACATCTACAAAGGTTTTTGAAACTGCTGATCATAGTAAGACAAAACAAGGGAATGATCTAAAATCTTTTGGGAGTGTTGCAAGTCAGGATTTTAAATAATACATTGTTAAAAATGAAACTGAATGCAAATCTATTTTCAAAAGTTAATTGATTTGTTCACTAAAGGTAATATAAAAATCACTCCATTAAAAAGGACTGTTTTACATGACAGCATCTATGAAAACACAAATGTACAGGGGGGTGTGTGTGCATTTTTCCAGGAGCAGTATTTCTAATTTCCATCGGATTGCAAGAACAACCGTGTCACCGGAATCAATTAAGAACAGAGGAGGAAGGGCTGTGCAGGCGGGAGGCCCAGCTGGCGATGGTATTTTGGGATTGTGAAGTGAAGCTTGTGTGGAGGTCCCGGCTCCAGGACCCTATGTCCCCGTTCTTGCCAACAGAGCTCGCTTAACGATCTCACCAAACGACTCGTCTCAGGTGCCCGGAATAAACTTCCTGCCTCTGACAAGGCCCTTCAGTGACACATCTGGAATCCCCCAGAGACACTGACAAACCACTTGGGAAGGAAACTTAGCAACTTTGTCCTCCAGAATAGCTGCTATGCTCCATGCTTCCCATGAAAATGGTTAACTTATTTTCTTTTCAAAGACTTTGAACATATCTTGGGTGCTGAACATAGTTCACAGGTTAACTGTATTTTACACACTCACGGCTAGGTACTGTGCCTCAGGTATTTTCAATAGAGTACAATATAAATCTTCACTTTTCATATTAACAGGCTAATTTCGTTTTCTTGCAGTCTACTATCACCACTTTCTGATCGCAAGGTCATCTCATGGAAAATGAATTGAAAAGCAAACAGGATATGATTTACAACCATTTGGAGGGCAATAACTCTTCCAGGATATTTTTAGACAAACAGGCTGCTCTGTGCCTTCCTGGTGAACATAAGTTGAAATCAATGTGCATGTAGAAGGACGGTTTTTAACTGCATAAAACTTTTATTATTTAATGTGAGGGAAAAGTAAACATCACTACGACAGGTAGGATGAGTTCAGTTCACAGACTCTTCTGTGGCACAGGGACAGCCAATTATATCTCAAGATATCTCATTGTAATAGAAGAAATAAAAGCAGCAAAGCTGAAATAGCTCATTAATAATATTTATATCATTAAGGTGATAATAACAACTTTTATTGAGTTTTGCTGTTTACCAGACAACTTTCTAAGCTGTTTTCATGCATTAGATCACTTAATTTGCACTGTGGCACGTGAGCAGGTGTGTGTGTGCATGTGCATATGTAAGTAGTGTAACAAATCTGGTGTAACATGCCCAACGACACACAGCGGATGAGGCCAGGACTCAAAACCCAGGAAGGCTTGCTCCAAAGCCTTGATTCCAAGCCACTAGATTGGGCTGCTTCTCTAAAAGAAACTAAGCTTCTCTTTTTCCCTTTAAGATGACAATTACTTACACACCAGTCAGTCAGAAAGACGGGAAGTCATGGCCTCTGAGAAAATCAATTTGATCTGATCTCTGTCTATTTATTTGTCACTTGTGTTACAGGGAGCAAAGCTAAATTTAGTCATTTTAATTGCATCAACTTTTCTGCGATGTCACCTTTCAAGTCTGCAGTTGTCAGTTAACGCTTTGGTCTCAGTTTGCTCATCGGGGGAGATGAACTACTACAGATCCATTATTTCATTTCCTACAGTGTTCAGCATTTCACTGGGCTTACATCCCCGGTCCACAGAAAAAGAGGGTTTGTATGTGCAGGAGCCTCCAGTAGGGGGGAAATACTGAGAAAGGGGCCCATGACACATGCCTGCCTGCTATCTTTTTCCCACTGTCACTGGATAATCAGAGGATGTGCTGTTCCCTTGGCAAGCGTAATCAATAAACAAACGATTAAGCCATGATTTAGGAATTTTATGGCCTTTCAGGGTTCCCCATCTTCCCTCCCAAATGTCATATAAGGGTTTCCCAAAAGGGCATCTAACTTAGTTAACTCCCTTTCTCACACCCAGGGAGTGGAATCAGGGTTTGCGCCTTATCTGTTCACGCAACAAAAATATAGTAAGCACCCCACCTGGGTCAGAATGGATCTCCAGCCATTTTGTCAGAGGAGCCAAAAAGCCAGAAACTAATTTAAAATCAATGTTGCACACACACACTAAATATTTACAGTCCTTCAAAGAGCATGACGGTTCATTTTCCTGAGACTGTTTCCTCAGCTGTAGACAGCAGAATTCTGATAAGCAAATACCACCAGACTGGTTCTGGGGGGTTTTCCAACTCTGCCTTAAGCAAATTCCTTTTTAATTTCTGGATTTTTATCTGTAAGGGAAAAAAATAGATTGGACTGGACGGCGTCTGTAAGCTCCTTTAGAACTCACATTTTACATAAATGGGAAATAATAACTGAACCACCCTACAGGATAGGCCTTCTGGCTGCGTCGGTCCATAGTCCATGTGTGGCAGGAATTTCTCTTGAATAAAACAAAAGCCTAATTTAAAGTTTTGATTACTAATGGTTATTGAAGGTGGAATGTGAGGGAAATAACTTTCTGTGGACCCATCCATGTTTTTTAATATCCTGCCTCTATTTTGGTGGGTGCACATGGGCAGGCCAGCTGTTGATGTGACTGTCTTCCACGTCCAAGCAGTGACAGGCACCGAGCATATCTCCATTGTGGGTAGAAGTCATAATCTCCTGTGGCATTTTAAAGTATAGATTCCTTTCTCTGTATGACTTATTTCACTTAGTGCCCATGGATGGACCTGATACACTCTAGGTCCTTCCATGGTGTCACAAATGGTAAGATTTTATTCTTTTTTTTATGGCCAAATACATATGTGCTACCTCTTCTCTACCCAGTCACCTTTTCATTGGGGCAATTCATTATTTACATTTAAAGTAATTATGGATAGGCTGGTAGTTATAGCCATTTTATTTATTGTTCTGATTATATTTACAGTTCTTCCTTGTTCTGTTTTCGTTCTCTTGCTCTCTTATGTTGTAGGTTGATGACTTTCTATAGTGTTGTGTTTGGATTCCTTTCTTTTTATTTCTTGCATATCTTTTGTAGACTTTTGGTTTATGGTTACCATGTGCTTCGGTATATGCTAAATACAACATGATTTTACTTATACGTGCAATCTAAAAAACAAAGTAAATGAGCAAACAAAGCAGAAACAAACTCATAGATACAGAAAACAAACTGATGGCAGCCAGAAGGGAGGGGGTTAGGAGATCGGGTGAAAAGATAAAGGGATTAAGAAGTACAGATTGGTAAATACGAAATTGTCACAGGGATGTAAAGTACAGCTTAAGGAATATAGTCCAATAACTGTAATAACTGTGTATGGTGTCAGAATGGTGCAAGACTTAGGGGGGATCACTTTAAAACTTATATAAATGTCTAACCACTCACGCGGTATACCCAAAACTAATACAGTATCAAATGTCAACTGTAATTTAAAAATTAAAGCATTTTAAAAACATAAATAAAGGGTTTTTTACATTGACTTTGCTTGTAAATACTATCTGTTCTAAAAAATCTTATCTGTCTGATCACCATTAGCTAAATTCCTATAAGCCACTTACCATATTTTTCAGACTATAAGATGCACCTTCCCCCACCCCCGAAAATTTGGGAGGAAAATGGGGGTGCATTTTATAGTCTGAATGTAGCTTACCTGGCTGTTTTCATTTACATTGGTGAAATATTATGTTATTTATGTTATTAAATATTTTACCACAGTTTTTGCTTCAAACATTTTTTTCCCATTTTTTCCTCATCTAAAATCTAGGTGCATCTTATGGCCCGGTGCATCTTATAGTCCGAAAAATGCAGTAATCTTAGCAATTAAAATATGTTTTCCAAGTGAATGCATGGCCTTTCTTCCCACCAAATGTATCTACCACTAGCCTGCGATCCTGGAGAATCCATTTCTTAGTCTTTTAAAAAGGAGGGCTCAGCACTGATCACTAACAATCAATTACATAACTGGAACTTCATAAAACAAATGTCTTTCTAACAGCAAATGTCTTCCACTGAGATAATGTGGTTTTACTTTTAAAGAAGAAGAACAGTAAGATTGGAATCAGGGATAAGGGGGCACGAAATGGGGAGAGACAATAACAACCAAAGGTGGTAGGGGCCTGAGGAAAAACATCTGCAGCCCAATTTTCCTTAGCACTGGTTTTGGCTGTTAGATAGCTACATAGTTGGATGTGCTGCGTGGTCGACGGTGGAAAGATAAACAGGGCAATGTGCAGGGCACGAGAGGGACTGGATTAATCCTGTCTCAGCCATGTACTAGTAATGTATAAATTTTGAGTAAATAATTTAATCTCTCAGCCTTATTATTTATAAAATAAGGATAATAATACCTCCTAGATTAGTTTGTTAGGACTGTCATAACAAAGTACTACAGACTAGGTGGCGTAAACAACAGAAATGTATTTCCTCACAGTTGTAGAGACAAGAAGTTCAAGGCCAAGATGTTGGCAATGCTGGTTTCTTCTGAAGCTTCTCTCTCTTCGCCTGCAAGGTGGCTGAGATTTTACTGTGTCTTCACACGGCCTTCTGTCTCTGTGCCTTAATTCCTTCTTCTAAGGACACTAGTCAGATTGGATTAGGGTCCCCTAATGACCTTATTTTCCCTTAGTTACTTCATTGAAGGCCCTATTTCCGATTAGTCACATTCTGAGATACGGGGGGTTAGGGTTTAACGTATGAATTTAAAGGGGTACAGTTCAGCTCAGAACACCTTCATACTTATTTCTCTTGATGGTTGTAAGCATAATGTAAAGTGATGTTTTAAGAAAAGACAGAAGTTAAGTACCCAGAAGGGAAAGATTCTTCAAGAGTCTTCAAGACAGGGTTGGTGCTTTGTTTGCGATAGAACATTAAAGAGCACCGTGCTAAATACAGGGTAGGTGCTTCATAAGTGTGTGTTGCCTATGAACATACGCGCTCCACATAAACACAAGGTACTTGTTTGACATATTAATTTATTAATTTCTGAAATCAAAAAGTGATCATCTGCATCCTTTTTGTCTCCTCAGATCTCAGCGGAAGGCTCAGTCAGCAGTGGCCTCTAAGGGTTAAATAACTAAACCAAGGCATGAGCCGTAGCCCACGTGGAAGGTCACCCTGGGAAGGCATTGTACCACGGAGCATTTCTGCCACTGAGCACTTTGTTTTCATTCCACACGAACGGCTTCAGAAAGTTCAGTGGAAGTGAGCAGGATCTCCGAACATCTGTGAACTGAGCTGCTGATGGCGTCTAGTTCTGTTTTTCTTTTTTTAATTTTTTATTGTTGTTCAAGTACAGTTGTCTCCTTCGCCCCGTCCCCCCCATTGCTCTTTTTCTTGGTATAATTTGTGTATCTCTGGTTATGGGTCTGAGACAGAAAAGTATTGTTTTCTCCTGTTCTTCCAGCTTCAGTCATAGCATAACCAGTCACTGCTGTAACTTAGGCATTTCATGTGAATGAGTGTGAGGAAGGGAGGGCATGGCGGTGGGAAGGTTTAAAAGCTCCAAGTAATATACAAAATAGCGGGAGGGGGGAGGCTGTGCTGATCCCCAAAGCAATTCTATACATCTTACCTTACCTAGCAAGAATTTCGGGAAGAATGGCACAGGCTTAGAGAGTGCTATAATCTGTGCTTCAGAAGCGTGGGAACCTTTGTGGAATAAAGCCTTGCAACATATTTTTAGATACCAAATGTCATTGGCTATTGTCTGATTTCAATTGGAAAAGAAAAACAACTAAATGTGTGGCATACCAACAGTTAAGACCATACTACCCTGGCTGCTGTGGCTCAGTGGACTGAATGCCAGCCTTTCAGGTCACTGGTTTGATTCCCCGTCAGGGCACAGGCCTGGGTTGCGGGCCAGGTCCCCAGCTAGGGGCGTGTGAGAGGTAACCAACTGATATTGCTCTCCCTTTCTTTCTCCCTTTGTCACAAGTGCATGTTTGTGATAGACTCTTTCCTATAAGTCAGCTGGGCAACTGCTCAGCTAGCTGCCTGCTGAGCAGCCTGGCACCAAGGAATAGACAAGAGTCACACACAGTAATTATGCTATTCACTCAGCTTTTATTGAATGCAGGTTCACTCAAAGTAGAACATCAACATACATTAATATCCTACTCACACTCTAACAGTTTAAGAGAAATATAACACACACAGAGCAATCTGGGGGGAATAATAAACTGGAGTCCCGGAGTCTCAGTCTGCAGGTCAGCGAGAGAGCACAGTGGGCAAGGGAGGTGTCAGTGTCTTTCAAGGAAAGATCTCCAGCGCCAGGTGGGCAGCAGCAGGGCAGGCAAAGTCCCCAGTCCAGCAGGGCTGAGCCTCTGGCAGTCAATGCCGAGGGAGACCAGCGTGGTGTGGAGCAGCTCTCTGGGGTGTGGAGACTGGCTGTGTCAGCACTGGTCTGGAACCTGCCTGTTATACCTTGAAAGTGGCGTGGACTCCACCCTTCTGGGTCTTTTGATAAATGTCTTGGCACCCTTGAAGACAAGTGGACAATCTGCCTAGGAGCCTATGTATGGGTGGTACCTGGCTGTTCTGCTTGGTACCCCTGCTGGCTAGTGTGGACTTTCCCCGGGAGCTATGGGTGGTCCCGCTCTGCAGACATGGCTGTTCTGATCACGTGTGCAGATATCTTGGTGTGTCTCCTTGCCAAATGTGTCTTCTCTGACTGACAGCCATTTTGGTTGACATGAGCGACTCCACTTTGTTTTACATACGTTATGCTAAACGTATCAGAGCAGTGCCATTTTATTGGTCCTGCTCTCCACAGCCTCCCTTTCCCTCTCTCTGAAAATAAAAAGTTAAATCTTTTTCTAAAAAAGACCACGTAAATGATTGAACAATCATTGAATGAAATAAATTGACTAAAATAAGTCAGTCAAGCAAGAGTGGTATAACATGTAGGCAAAATAACAATCCAAACATCTGATTTTTAAGTTTAAATTGATTATGGCCACATTGAGTAGGTATGAACTAGCATTGTCCTTTTATTCTGCATACATTCAGATGTGAAAATATCTACATCATCACCTTTCTTAAGGGATCAAAAGGTCATGCTGTACTTCCAGGATTTCCTAACCCAGCATGTGGATTCTTCATCATTCCCCCAAAATGTCAGGACTAGGTTCCTCCATCCTATTGATTGAGTTTCACACCTATTTCAGTGAACCTTTATTATTTGATAGCTTTTTCTTATTATTTTGAAAATGATATAGAAAAACTGAACAGTTTTTCTCTTTCAATTTTAAAAACTCAATGTTGCTGTCAGATAGGAGTGTAAAATTTCTGGACCACTCAGACAGAGCTGGCTCCCTGGGCAGGACGGCGAGGTGCTGGACACATTGCTGCTCAAAACTCTGCTCCGTGGCTGAGAAAGACCAGAAACTCAAAACTCTGGGTGTCAAGGCTGAGAGACTTACAAAGACTCACTCACCCTAATCGAATTCATAGTCTGCAATGTAAATAAGGGCCACTGATTTATTCACTTACTAGAAAATTTCACTGCCAAGCACAAGGGCAAACTCCAAGTGAGAGCAAAAGGGAAGCAGTGGCTTGAGGACAATTTCACCCTGGCGTTGGTAGGGTTTAAAGAGCTAGCCTCACAGCACAGACCACATATTCAATGACCACGGCAACACAGAGCTTTTGCTGCCTAAAAAACCCTCCAAATACTTAGTAACTCAAAATGATGACTGCTGTATTTAGTTCATGATTTGGTGGGGTAGCCTGAGGGTTTACCTGGCCTGGGCCAAGTCAGCTGTCCTCTGTTCGGTTTTCTCATGCATCTGTGGTCAGCTGTCGGGTCACCTGGTGGCTAGAGTATGTAGGAGGGCCTCACTCACATGGCTGGTGATTGCAGGTTGTTGTTGACCAGGACATCTTGATTATCCTCCACATTTTTTTGCAATCTACCATATTAGTACCTAGGAACTCTCCCCAGGACAGTGCTACATAAGCATTTATCAGGTTCTACCTTTCCGTCTTCCTTATGGGTACACACCATGCTCACCATCCACCCTCTCTGTAACATCATCCTATCCTGAACAGGGGTACAGTGTAAGAAACTACGTTTTACTTTATGAATGATAGTCGCACTCCAGGACTGCTTCCTTGAGATCAAATATAGGTTAACTCATTTATTCATTTAGGAATATTTTTTTTACTTACTCCCATAGCTGGTTAATTTGGTTCAGAAGACTCAGACACTCCTGTAGCACTGGTCATTCATTCAGGAATACTTGTTCACTGACTTCCATGGCTAGCGAATTTCCTCCATGAGGTGAGAATTTAACCAATGTCATACTCAGAACATTCACTGTTGTTTTGCTGGAATTTCTTGGTGGTGTAGGAAGGGCAGAGACTTCACTATTATCCCCACGTACCAACACCAGTTGATGGGCATAAGCAGAATTCTGAAAAAATCATAACTGCTCTAACCACAATCTTTTATTCCCTAGGAAATAGACAAGTGCATGTCACTGAACATTTGAGCTAGTTCATCTCATTAAAAACTATGCTGTTTGGAAAGAGTATAAATTTAACTGCTAAAAGTGCCCTGTTCTCCGGGTTAGTGGATACTGAGAGACATTAGCCTGAAGGAGACAGACTGACTCAGAGAAAAGAATTAATGGAAGCGCATGGCTCCTGCAAGGAGGAAATGCTTTGATAGGCCTTTTCCTCTTTTTGTTACCAGGAGAGCCTTGACAATAGACCCCACCTCGGAGCAGCTGTTCTCTCCCCCTGTGATGACCACAGCACATTTTCCTTGTCAGACTTGGAGTCTGCACCAGGGAGTGCTCAGGAAGGGACATGCACAATGTCGGGGATCTTCCCTTGTGCCTCCAAGCTGCGTGATGGGTGGAGACGTCACCCTTAAGACACACACGAAGCCCTTTGGCACACGCTTCAGGAAGGCCATCTGCTTCTGTTGTTCCTCTGACCTTGTGTTAGAACCCACCCAAAACTGGAAAGAAGTCACCAGAATAAAATGAAGCCTAAGGCAGTTTTAGACTCTGTTCCTTGACAAAGCAAGTCAAATTAGCAAACTTTACGTTAGCACCTAGCACGGGCCAACTACTATGCTCTATACTGGCAGTGGAGGGAAAATTAATATCATTTTCCAGTGCCTACGCACTGTCGGGTACTATATACGATGCTGAATAATTTCATTTAATTTTTTCACTATTTCTGTAAGGCAAGTTTTATTATCTCCAATTTATAGATGATGAAACTGAGGTTTCAGGAAGTTCACCAACTTTTCCAATATTATTCTAACCTCATAAGAAAGCAGGAAAGTACAAAACAAGAATTCTGCCTCAACTTCACATTTGATTTGATTTTATCCCCTCATTCTATGCTTAAAAATTTTGATTCCCCAGTCTTGTATAGATGTCTGAGAGGCTCCATAAAATATTGGGAAGCAGGAGACCTGGTTCTAGCCCCATTCTGATGTGTGCCATGGGAAAAGTAACTTAACTTACTGGGTTTCATCATTCTTGATAACATTAAGGGCCTGAGACAAAATGAGACTATAGCTCTTCTAATTCCTAAATTTATACTATGTTATGAAATGTGGTGTGAATTTTATACCTATTAAGATGTCCACTATAACAAAACAAAACAAAAACAGAAACAGAAAATAACAGGGATTGGCCAAGCTGTGGGGACATTGGAACTCTTATGCATTTCTAGTGGGAAGGCCAAATGATGCAGCCACTGAGGAAAACAGAATGGCAGTTCCTCAGAAAAGTCAGCATACGATTACTGAATGATCCATTAACTCCACTTCTGGGCATGTACCCCCAAAATTGCAAGTAGGAAGTTTAGCATGTATTTGTAGATCCATATTCATATTTGTATTATCCACAATAGCCAAAAGGTAGAAACACTCAAATGTCCATCAGTGGATAAATGGATAAACTAAATGTGATCTATGCATACAGTTGAATATTATTCAGTCCTAAAAAGGAAGGGAGTTCTAAGAAATGCTACAACATGAAAGAGCCTTGAAGATCATACGAGCCCACTTATATGAGGTACCTAGAGTTGTCACATTCACAGAGACTAGGGCCGAGAGGAGGGAGCAATGGGGTGTTATTTTTTAGTAAATGGGTATAGACTTTCAGTTTAGAAAGATGAAGACGTTTTGGAGATAGATGGTAGTAATAACTGCTCAACAATGTGACTATACTTTATGTACTGAACTGTACACTTAAAAATGGTTAACATATTAAATTTTACATGATGGATATTTTATTACACAATGAAACACGAGGAGTTAAAAATGAGGTTTGGATTTTGCAACAAGTATGAGGATATTTACCCCTCTTGAAACATTAGAATTACTATTCAATTTCCAAATTATTTTTAAGGACTTTCCAAATATTGCTGACTTCACAGGCCTGATGACTAAGGAAGAGGCTCTCTTGCAATATAAGCCACAGTGTACAGAATGAATAGAAGTTATTTTGACGAATGATGGAAAAGAGACAATTTCAAAGAATGGGGCTATTTTATGACAACATCCTGGGTTGGGAAAAGCAGAGCTTGTTCAAGAAAATGGGAACAGGCTGACATTGGTGGACTCCAGAGAACAGGGGGCAGAACAGCATGTACGAGATCACTGAAGCCATGCACAGAGTTCGTGCCGTGTTATAACGCAAGGAGAGCCAGAGAAGACTCCCAGGCTGGAGAATGGCAGCGTTGCGGTTTGTGGTTTGAAAAAGTTGAGCCCACATTTTGTGAAAAGGGTCAGTGGGTGGCAGCAGCGTGAGTGTTCATCTTTTTGGTGGCTATTGTAATTGTCCAAATTAGAGTACATGAGAATGGGGATGGACAGAAGTAGTTGGATTTTAGAGATACTTTGGGGGGAATATCAACAGCCTTTGAGGATGAATGGGCTTACTCCTCTATTGTTTCGGTGAATATTTTCCCTCGGTCGGCAGTCACCCTACCTGGGCCCGTCACCATCCACTGCAGTATGTCACTATTGAGGGAGCTCATTGCCTTTGGCTGCTGCCCCTCGGTGTTTCTTTTGCATTATGGCTAGATTTAGCTTTCTAAAAAGTCACTCTACACACACTTTTCTACTCTAAACTTCCAAAGCCTACCCACTGCCTACAGCATCAAGTCCAACTTCCTTAGCCTGGCATTCAAAGTGCTTTATGATTCAATCTCTCTTAACGTATCTACCTCATCTTCTTAACAGGGACTCAGTCAACCAATATTTCCTAAGCATCCTTTCCAGGGCAGGTTAATTACTACCAGCTAGTTGTTATAAGGCATTTCTCTTACTATACTTTCACTCATTCTGTCTTCATGGATGCCCTCCCTCTTATGTTACATGCAATTCTTTCTCATCCTGGATCAGAACTCATTTCTTAAGAAGCTTTTGGTGAGCCTTTAACTTGTATTAAACATAACAAAGTATTGTATCTACCACCTGTGGTCATGTTCTGCCATCAATTGCTAGTAATCTTGGCATATGTCAACGGAAGTGGAAATCCTGTTTTCTATTGAGAAGGTACTCAGTATGGAGTTTGTTGCTGATGATGTAATCAATAATCACATACTCTGTTCAGAGCGTAGGATGCATTGGGGACTGGAGATGCTGAAAGGCAGTAAAAGGAGAAAATGCTCAGGCAGTAGAAAGGGAAGGTAGAAAACACCTGACATTGGTAACTAATTATTGAATAAATAAATAATTGACAACATTTTTTAGCTGCAATATTGAACTGTAAGTAATTTGGGAATAAGCTATGGCCTCACTCTTAATGATTGCATAGCTGTAACTTAGTTCGGTTCAATCATTTCTTGAAAACTTGGTTCAGGAGCTGTGAAGGCAAATAGTTTCTGCTTTAAAATATCAGTGATGGGTTGGAGAAGGGTGAGAGAAGGCCGGACACATACATAACTCATTATAACATAAGGCAGTAAATACAACAAAAGAAAAAGACACATGATAGCAATGACCTCAGAAGAAGCAGTGGTTAATTCTGCTTAGGGAAGTATTGATGGACTAGAATTTGTCTGTGTCCCAGTTTGATAGAAGATTACTACTTTGATTTCACTACAGCTATTTTTGCTTGACTCAAAAGGTTAGATTTATTCAAATAAACATTTGATCTAAACCTAAAAGCAAAGATCTTGAGTTTTCTACCATTAGAGCTCTTTAGAAAGTAACATCATTTGCACTAACCTTTTTATCGTCCTCTGTGCTCCAGTTACACTGGCCCAAGTAGTAAAAAAGACCCACACTTTCCATCCTTTGTGTTCTAGCCCTGTGCTTCTCAGACTTTAATGTGCATATAAATCACCTGGGAATCTTCTTAAAATGCAAGACTCAGGAAGTCGGCGGTAAAGTCTGAGATTCTGCTTTATCAACAAGCTCCCAGATGATGCCAAGGTCACTGCTGCCTCCCTGAAACACGCTTACTCAAATCCCGTACATATTTTATGGGCTAAGTCAAATGTCTGCCGTATGAAGGTAGTTCCTGAACTTCAAGGTTGTGCATCAGTGCTTTTTTTTTCCTGCACTTGCTGGCAGGTATTTTGTTACGAGTCTTGTCCCCCATTATTTCCCAATTGTTTTCTCCTTGAGGGAAGGACTTTGTCTATTTCATCAGAACTCCAGGATGATGTCTATTATGGAATTTGGCCTCAATAAATATCGGCTCAGTTTGAATTTGAATGGAACTTAAAATATGGCTGCACGTGGAGTAGATGTATCCCTGTTTGTGTGCGTGTGTATCACCTATTTGATGTAGGTAGACCAGACCATAAGGCAACAGAAAGCCATGTCATTGCAGTGTTGTGTCACCATGAATTATATAAAGCATGGGTTACAGTTATCAGGGTGGGAGCAGTCACCTAGAATATAAACTTAATGAAAGCGAGATACTTTTTTCTTGTAGGTCACTGGCCCTCAGAGCCTATACCTGTGCCTTCCACGTAGTAAATAATCAGTAAATAGTGTTGAATGCTAAATGAACAAAGAACAATGGTATTAAATTTTAATTCTGTGGATAATCACAACGTTAGCTCCTAGATAATATAGTAATTAAAGCTATGCTAAGAAGATTTTTCTGGAATACAGTTAAAACAAATAAATAATATTCTGGATATTTGCACTTAAGAAGGGCGAAAAATAATCTGAGAATATTCTCCTATGGTAAATACATATTATTTTTTTCACTAAGAGTATTTTCATGCATAGCAGCAAAACTAAATCTAAGACATTTTTGTATGAATTGTCTTTTTCCCTGAAATAACAAATTGTTTTAGATAAACAAAAGGCTTTGATTTTTTTTTACTATTAAATTTCAAAGCTTAATTGCAAACATAAAAGCTTTTCTTGCCTCTCCCTTCAATTTTGCTGATGAGGAAGATTGTACAGCCTAACTTGGTACCAAAATAGCTCTGTTTTGCTGACCATTATCATCTTCACAGGGCAGAGCAATGATAATAAACTTAGAACACAGGAAGTTTACCATTTCGCAATATTAAAATAGAATTTCTTATTACAAAAATACTATTCTACAGAGGAAAGTAACTAGAATTTTTATTTTCTTAAATGTGTTGTCATTACTGTGCTCTATTAGTATATTAAAGCATTCACACACTTAAAACTCAGAAAATATTGCTTCCTTATATATTTTTACTTGAATGATTTTTAAAATCATTCAAAAATTTTCAGTGCATATTAAACACTTTGGTGATTCTGTGTTAGCTGAAGCCAGTGTTACAAATAATACACTTTTAGGACTCCGTGTTTTCTTTCAAGAATTAAGTGGTAACAATTATTTTTAAATGTTGATTTAAGAGTAGAGGTGTGAGTTGGGGATAATATTTGCTAAGTACCTGCTGTAAGAGTGGCTCTGTAGAAATGAATCTCATTCGATTGTAACAGTCATTGCAGGTATCTACTGTCATTCCCATGTTACGAATGACTTGTCCAAGGTCTCACATAGTCAGCATTGGAGGTGAAAATCCGACTTGTCTTCCTATCTCGAAGCCCATGTACTTTTTCTTTGCACCAAGGTGCCCTTAGAAAGCTACTGTTTATTTTTTTAAATGTTGTGTCTCTGTGTAAAAAGTGTAATGTTCAAGAATGTCTATATCTTAGATAATATAACTTTATTTTGTTAATTCCTTCAATAAACATTTACCAGATCTCTTCTATGTCATTGGCAATGTGCTAAGTGTGAAAAATAAAGATAAAATATAGTGCTGTTAGGCGTGAAAGATAACTCAAAGACAAATACAATCTGAACTTGCCAACATTTCACCACTTTTGAGTCAAAATGTCAATTTATTGGGATTTGTACTAAAACCTGTTATCCGACCAACAGAATGGCACACTTCATTCCAATGATTTTAACTTAATATTTTAGAAAGGAAGACATTTCCACATTATTTCTCAACATTACAATGGTACTGGGCATGCAACATAAGCAGCTTCTCCTGGTGAAATGGAGGCCCGTAATCCCCAAAGAGCATTGTGCTCAGAGCAGACTGGACCCCGAAGGAGCCCGTGCTCTGAATTGCCACCCTGGTGCTGTCATTCACTAGTTCTGTGGCATTGGGCAAGTCATTTAACCTACAGCTGCATTGTCTTTATTTGAATAAGGGAAAGAATTTCAGCTCTTTCGGAGGCTCGTTCTTTAATAAAGAGCTAGAGTGATTGTTCAATCATTTTCAGTCTCCCAGCTTCCAATCTCTTCGTCCTGACTTAAAGTTGAAGACATTGCAACGGAAACAACCAACATTCCAGGTTCCAAATACTTCAATTTTCATCTTTTATTATGATGAAAATTCCTCCTGAATGAATTTGTCCTGTATTTCTACCATAGCTCTAGGTGGACCCTTAAAGGCAGTTTATTACCATGCAAAATATTTTTCAGAGAACCTCTCTTTGGCACACTGTTGTAGTCGGTCTCAAACTAACTCACCAATTCCAACTTCAAGGGCTTCCCTGAGAAATACACTTGAATGATGGAGGTCCCTCTGCAACACAGGACTGACATCACAGAACCAACTCAACCTGCTCAAGACTGAGATTCTTCCCCACGAGTCTGGTACTGCACTCAGGCGCTTCCAGAGCTAACAGGAAATGATTCAAGACCATGGTTAGCCAAAACAAGTGTGGTTGTTTCCTCTGGGCATAATATGATCAAGAGCTTGCATCATAAACCTTCCCAGAATAGCCTACTCTGTGATTAAACACGCTCCAAAAATTACGAGGTAAGGGATATCTTTTGCATGGTGTACTTTCGTAATCTCTACCCAAGGACAGGCAGTACCTGGGAGTGTAAATACTCCACTTTTCTATACCTTCCCGCTATGTTTAAATGAGGTAGATTCAATTCAATTTAACTAACATGTATGTAGCCAGATACTATGCTAGGCCATGGGTATAAAGTGACACAAAATAGATTTGTATCACCTTGTAGTTGCATTTGTAGGAACAAATATTAGTCACAAACATAAACAACTATATAATTGCAGAGTACAATAGGTCTCAAGTACAGGATGCTATGAGTGAGACTATCAGAGAAGACCTATTGACATTGGACTTTACTGAGAATGGGACTTCTCAGTGGGAAACCTGAAGGGTGTGTCTCAGGCAGGCCAAGAACGGGAGGAAGAGGCAGGAGGTCTGGGTGTGCGAAGGCCCTGAGACGAGAGAAGTGGCTTGGCGGCTTGGAGGTGGAAAAGGCAAGCCTGGAGTCTGGAGTGGAGCTCACCCTATCTGGACAAAGTCAAGTCAGTGAACTATTTCAAAGAGAAGGATGGCAAAATAGACCCATAGTTTTAAAAGCTCACTATGGTTGTTGTGTGGAAGTAGATAGGCAAAGAGACAAGAGTGAATGTTGAGGAAAAGAATGAAAACGTGGCAATGAGCTTGAAGGGAAGCCTTAGCCAATGATGTGGAAAAGACAAAAAAACAGGGAAGTGGCTGAAAGTGAAAAAATGGGAAAAGAAATCTGTCCCAGAGGAGTGTGCACAAGATCCTTGGGACACAGCAAAGAAGGTCGGCAGGGCGTGAAGCCAGAGAGCAGCCTCAGTGACGGCTTGTAGGACAGGCATGGCGAGGTGCTTTGCAGACGGATTGTTTGTGGGCCTCCGACTTTCTTTTAAAGATCCAGACTAGATCCCCTCATTCTCTTCCATACACCCACAGCCATCTTGATCCAAAAGAAACGAATCTGACTCATGCAATGATGCTAGCCCCCATCCCCTAAATTGCTGTCTACTTCCCTGTGGACCTGACCCCTGTCCCATGTACAATGTGGTCAAGCAATAGCACGCTGATGTTCTCCAATGCCCAGTAGTGCATGCTTTGACAGTGGGGCTTTGCGAAGGAGTAGCCATGTGTGAATAGTAGGGGCACTGCATTGTTCCTCACAGATGAAGAATGTGCCTCTTTGGTCGCTCATGGAGAGAGCTGCTCTCACTGAGGAACACTGTGCCCTTTGAAGGGCAATTAGTAAGACATCAGTGACTCTATTCTTTAAAGGTCTCCCAATGACCATATTTGGCCTTCGGGAAATTGGTAGAAACATTTCTTATGAGTCACTCCATTTGCCTCATTTTCTATCATTAGTTGCTATAGAAACCACACAGCCCAGCCCAAGGGTTCAGAATTCCTGACGTTTGTCTCAAACTTACCCATAGTTTACACAGCAAACAAGTTTGCTTACTTTGTTAATCTTTAGCTACTTCCTGGCTTGTTCAAATTGGAAGCTGAAGAAGTCAATACTGCCTAAAGCCCAGACTGTTCTTTTTATGTGAATCAAAATAATAGACAAGCCTTTGTGTTCTGCCCTGAGGATGGTATAGATATTGAGAAGAATTTTAAATTACTTCCTAGATTATCTGATTGTTAGATCAAAGCTTCTCCCTAGTGAACAAACTGTACACATATGAAAGGAATTTAAGAATTCTTTACACTGTCTTTTTTGGGTTCTTCCCAATCTCCCGGCAAAATCTGCAGTCAAATCTTAATAGCCATTAGGTTTACTTTTGGAAAGATGCACTTTAGAGGGATTCTTGACAGATTTTTGCTACTTGAAATTCTTTGATGATATCTACATCATCAAAGAATTTGATCTTTGAAACTCTAACACAAGAAAGTTTTATGTTCATGGTGCACCTGGTTAATTGAAGACCAATGGTATGCTTTGTGGCTTCTTCGGCAAGAAATTTTAACTAGACAGACCTGGATTTATAAAATAGCAATATTAATATCTATACTAAAAGTTGTTATAAAGACTAAGAATTAAATGCAAATTACTAAGAACATTTTCTCATACATAGTAGACATTCAAGGCTAATTTGCCTTTTTATTAGACTAACTGCTTTTTGGCCATTTTGCTGCTTAACTTCCAATTGTATTTGGGCAGGACGAATAGTGAATTATTAGGTAGAGAATGTAGAATAATAAAAAAATTTGTAAGTAGGAGAACCTGAATACCATTCAAGTAGTCCATCTAACTTTAGCTACATGATTTAACTTAGGCAAATGACTTAACTTCCATGAACTGTGACCATAAACTGAGAGAGTTGGAGTAAATAATCCTGAAACCAGCCATGTTGACCAATATAAAGGAAGAAACATGCATAATACTGCCCTGATAAATTTACATTTATTCTTTAAAAACTGCACGAAAGGGAGAGGCCAATACAAGTTGGAGAAGGGATAAGCATGAAGTGACAGATACATTTGGTAAAGTAGACAGAATTCAAACTGTAATTCAATTTTCACATCATCTATAGCTCATGCATGCTAATGAGTCACATTAAAAATAATAAATTCAATTTGACTGACTGGTGCCTTCTCACATTATAGAAACTCACCCCATGCAAAATCTCACCTGCACATTTATGTCAGTCAACACAGACTGTTTCACATGTGCTCCCTGTAGTCTCTCAGCTCCATGAGTTCAAATTTCTTGTTGATGTTGATTGACCACCTGTGAGGTCACTGCAGGGAGGTCACTCATCAGTTTTAGTGACATTGGTGTTTGGCGGGAGGACGTTCATGTTCACATCCTTGAAAGGAGTTTTCTCCCAATATTTCAAATGCCAGCTTCTCTAGGTGAAAGTGTGGCTGAATTCCAGCAGGCCTGTTGGGTCCATGTTCATGCTGTGTTCTGCTTGGTTATGAGAAGAACATGCCTCAACCTGACTCTATTTAACAATCTATTACTTGGCCACTGAAGTAAATAATATGGACCCTGTATTCTGTGGTTCCTCAAGAAAAGAGCTGTTTATTGCTCCTGCCTATAGTCTTTTCTTCAGAAAGCCTAACACCAGTCCAAGGGGCCAGAGGGGGACATATATTGCCTCAGACTCACCTGCCATGTTTCTTTCTTTCTTCCAGCCCCAAAAATTCATGAATGAATGTCTGAAGGCCTCGCCCATCATTTAGAAAACATGTTGAGACAAGTCAGAATATCAGTTTAACATCAAACTAGGACTTTCCGTTAAGGAAAAATAGAACTTTTTTTTTTTTTTTTCTGACATATACTGTTTTAAATTTTAGCAAATTACCTTTTTATTTTTATTTTTTTATCATTTTTTATTGTTGTTCAAGTACACTGTTGCTCAAGTCTCCATTTTCCCACCACCACTTTCCCCCACCCCACCCATGCCCACCTCCCACCCTCCATACTTATTTAAAGGAAAAGAGAATTCTATATGATGAACAGAAAGACAAATACAATGACGGGTCTGAGAATTTATTATTGAAGTCCTGAGAAATAATAAGAAATAGGGCCAGATTAGCAAAGACATCAAGGCTAGACTGATAAGTTTTTACTGAATCTGATAGGCTATCCAGAGAGACAGTGTAGAAATCTAGAAATAGTTGAAATTCAAGTCAATTTCTGTATTTTTATTTTTTAAAATTTTAATGACTTAGAATAAAATCCAAATCTACTGAGTGCTCTTGTATACCTTTGTGAAGATACTGTACCCTTTTAAAGCATCAGTTTATTCTTCTGTGACATTGGGATAATTTGACTTTACGGCATTGCTGTAAGGAGTAAATCAGATTATATGTGCAAATTCAGTTTCTACAGGGCCTAGTGCATAGTATGAGCTCAGTACATACATCTTTTTTCTTTCTTCTTACTAGAAGATTGAAGTGAAAGTATTTTCAGCTTTAAAAAGAAATAAAACTAAAAAAACCCCTAAGAATTACCTATATGTTTTAATTATTCATCCATCAATAACGAGAGCAATTTTATTGTTAGGACTTATGAGTTGGAAGGGAGAAATGGTAAAATTAGTCTTTTGATCCTAAAAAGTTTTATTTACTTTTTCTTTCATTCTCTGATAAATTATACCTAAATACAGATTAGGTATATTATTAAAATACAACAAATAAAAATATTAAGTAAGATATCCTCTCTTTTAATGGATGTGATGTTATTTTAAAAAGTTTATCACATTTAATTTCTTCAGTGAGTATGCTGAATTTTTCCTCTAATTTACATGCAAATATGATAAATTTCGAAAACAGCATTATTGAAACATAATTCACGTACCATACAAATCGCTGAGTTAAGGTGTACATTTGATGAGTTTTTAGCATATTCTCAGAGTTGTGCAGCCATCACCACAGTGAATTGTAGGACATTTTCATCACTTCTAAAAGAACTCTCATAACCTTTATCCGTTGCTTCCTTTTTCCACCCCACCTTTTTTTCCTAGTCCTTGGCAATCACTAACCCACTTTCTGTGTCTATAGATTTCCCTATTCTGGACTTCCATGCGAACAGAAATATAGATGTGGTCTTTTGTGTCTACCTTCTTTCACTTAGTATATTCTCAGCCTTATGTATGCTATATCAGTGTATCACTGACAGGGGAACTGAAAGAGTTAAATATTTTAGTTGGAGTTATAGTTGATAGACTTAAATGATTCATGCATTTGGAAAGCTGTTACCAGGAACTGGAAAGCATGACCTATGTAACTCCAGGAAGTCAACCAGCAATTCAACCTTCATGCCCTATAGGGTCTGCAAGTGATGGAGATGGTATCTGAGCCATTATGTTCTAGGGAGGAAACATCAGACACACCAAATAAAGAGTTATTGATCAGGCCCGGCTGGTGTAGCTCAGTGGATTGAGAGGGGGCTGGGAACCAGAGGGTCCTGGTTTGATTCCCAGTCGGGGCACATGCCTGGGATGCGGGCCAGTTCCCCAGTGAGGGCCATGTGAGAGGCAACCATACATTGCTCTTTCTCCCTCCCTTCCCCTCTCTCTGAAAATAAATAAATAAAATCTTAAAAAAAAAAGAATTATTGATCAACAGATAAAGAAGTGCTAGAGAAATTGCTCCTAGACTGCAACTCTTATTTAATTAACCTTTTCCCCCAAACCCCTTACCTACACTTTCTTCTCCTTATAAAAAGGTCAGCTTGCAGTGAGATGTTAAGATGGTATTCGAGGGTACATAACCCACTGTCTTCTCAGATAGCCAGTATCTGGATAAACCTCCCAACAAAGATTCAATCCTCGTCTCTACTTGTTGGTTTTTGGTAGCGACAGGCAGCATGCACGCTGACTTTTCCGGTTTCATCACGACTTTATTTCTCTTTATTGCCAGTTGTATTCCATTGTATGGATACACTGCATTTTATTTATCCATTCATCACTTAATGGACATTTGGGTTGTTTTCAGTTTTTGGTTGTTACGATAATATTACTATAGAGCTGTAGAATTTTAAACCCAGAAATTATGCTATCAAGCTCATTCCCTTTGAATTCACATATATGCTAAAGAAGCACCAGAAAGGGTAGGGAAATAGGCCAAGTTTTACTGTTTTTCAGTAGCAAAACTTTAACTAGAATTCAGATCTTCTAATTATTTTATGACTGCCATTTCTAGCTCTATCAATTGTTTCCAAAGTTTTAGCAGGAGGGTTTCCGCTGTTGTAATGGATGCAGTAATAGACAAGAGCCAGTCTCTACACCCCCAGCAATATTCCATTTAGTGAAATGGTGGTTTTGTCTAATTTTATTCATCTCTGAAACATTTATCTGCGTGCAGAACACATAATGAGTATATAATAGGAAGCTGTGTAATTGGTGCATTGAAAGAGCTAAACTCATGGGACATAAACATAGAAGCAACTTCATTTTGATTTTTATTTTTCCTTTAAACCTGCTCATTGCAGTTATTTTCTTTCCCCATACATCTAGAAAAAAACTTGGATAGGCCTCAAGAAACTAAAAGTCCTAGAATGTCTTTGTGTCACAAAAGAATCTCAACTCAGTTTAGAGAAGGTCAAAGTCACGAAATAGTGAAAAGTCCCATCTTATTGAAAGCAGTCTTTTCTCCCACCTAAGGCCTGCAACAGGCCAGGAATCTTCCCGGGTCGGGGAGGGGGTACAGGAGAGCTGACGAGTTCTCACAGTGCTGTACGGGGATGGCCCTGTGCTCTCCAGGACAGCCAAGGGTTCACACACCTTTTTCCTTCAAGGTTGCCTCTGTAGGTTCTTTATAAGGCCGTCTGTCCAGCATTACTGGGTGACCGCACTTTTGTTGAACGTGAATAATTTAAACCTCTCTGGCCTTTCGCTTTCCCCTTCCTTAGCCTCTAGGAATACAACAACATCGTAGCTTCTCTCTGCTGAAGCCAGATGGCCCCTCCTGGTGGCTCTATTGGAAAGTTCTGGATATTTTTTTTTTATGGATGGCCCACATCTAATTCACTGGAAATATTCATTGTCTTTTTCCCCAGAGAAGGTAAAATCCATTATAGTTTCTCTTCAGCTTAACCGTCAGCAAGAGGTAGCCATTTCTTATTTCACTCGTCATATTTCTCAGACCAGTTGAATCTGTCTTTCTCCACATGCTGTTATACACTGCAGGCCTCCCCATCCTGTTATACACTGAAGCCCCATATATTGAGCAACCTCACTAGTTTTCTTGATATTCCTCTCTGGACTTGAGAAGGTAGAAGATGGCTTCTTCCACTGGAAGTATTCATGTGTCTGCGGTAGCTGGGAGAACTCACACCAACGCTCTCTCCAAGAAGTATTTTCGATCATTCCTTCCTCAGGCAACTGATTCAAGAGTCATGGATCTGCTTTAAAAAAAATAACTAAAATATTTGAAATTTTATATTTTGGTCTGTTACCTTGGAGCATCGTGTCTATTATATACTGGTGACTCAAGTGTAATTTCTGATTTAACATCTATTTACACTTCTAACTTGTCTGGAGGGCAGGGAGATTTAACAAAGGAGCCCTAATCTAGGGTGACACTAGTTATCTCTCGTGTGTGGGACTCTGCACTAGGCGTCATGTGAAATAGGTCGTAAACATTATGTCATTAACATCTTGTAACACCTCATTGATACAGCTATTATGGTCTTCATTTAATGAAGCATAGAAATAAACTTTACAGTTTATCATTTTGAATGGTATGCTAAAGGAATCATACAGGAAGAAACAGAACACACCCCTCCACCAAATGGCCTAAGATGGGCCAAGAGCCTAGATTTTTTCCATATTTCTGTTCTGTGTCCTTGGTATTTAAGCTTATTTCAGGCTCACTTCTTTCACGATCACTCAATGGTAGTCTCATTTTAGAAGCCACATCCAGAGAAGACAATGCTTAGCAGAAGTAGAGCTGTTTCGCTCCTTTAGGTAAAACTTTTTCAAATCCCTACCTCAGCAACTAAGCAAAATGACATTCTGTCCAATGAAGAAAAGGAAAGATGTATTCTAGATGTGGAGTGGAGAATCTTTGTCATAGGAACTGAAATCATTTGCCTTAGATCAGGGGTGTCAAACTCATTTTCACCAGGGGCCACATCAGCCTCACAGTTGCCTTCAAAGGGCCAAATGTAATTTTAGGACTGTATACATGTAACTACTCCTTAACAGTTAAGCGAGAGCTTGGTGCTGCCGCCAGGTGGAAACAAGGCGCTGGGTTGGATAAAACAAGGTGGAGGGCTGGATTCTACCCGTGGGTCTTGTGTTTGCTACGTGTGCCTTAGATCATGGGGTGGGATTTGAACCCAGGTTTGTTTTGCTCCAAAATATATGCTCTTATTCAATGCTATACAATACGCTGTGTAGTCTATATGTCCTGAGGGATAGGTAACCTGGGTTATAATTCTTGCAGTTATGGAATTTTAAGGGATTGTTAACTGCTCAGATACTCAGTTCTCTCACTTTTATAATCAAAGAGGTGTGCTCTGGTGATGGTCTGTTTGCTTTTTAATTACAGTGGAACTGCCAGTACTTCTTGTCATCTTTTAGAAGAAGGTATACTTAAGAGTACATGACTTTAAGTCTTTAACAAGACTAACCATTGTCCTGCCAGTAAAAATACCTATGTGGCAATTATTATTATTTTATTTGTACTCTCTGTGATGAAATAGTACATGATGCTACCAAGTGGCTACAAAGAAGCTTCAGATTTTTATCTTGAGAGACAACAGATTTGTGGTTGAGGAAATGAACCTCCAAAGTAAATACATTGATCAATCAATAAGGACACATAAAGAGCGAGGAGAAAGCGGGCTTACATGGGCTCATACTGTGCTATCATGACCCAAGCCAGTTGCCAAATTCAAGCTGCAGCATTGAAAGAAAATTTCAAAGGAGGAGCACCTGTGCAACTAGTGCACCACTGAGCTCAGATCATCTGGGAATACTGCCTTTTGGTAGATTGCTGCTGATGCCAAGTTCATGCTCATTGGTTTGGCTGAACTTTTTTTTTTTTTTTTCTGGGTCAAAGTCTATTTATTTATTTTTTTTAACTATATTTAATTGATTATGCTGTTACAGTTGCCCCATTTCCCCCCTTCTTTCCCCCCTCCCCCTTACCCTCCTTTCCCCTCCCTTTAGTTTTGTCCATAGGTCATACACATAAGTCCTTCTGCTCCTGTACTTCCTATACTGTTCTAACCTCCCCCTGTCTGTTGTCTACCTCCCATTTATGCTACTTGTTCTGTGCCCCATTCCCACCCTCTCCCCCTACCACTCCCCTGTTGATATTCTTCCATACCTCATATAACTCCCTTCAACATTTCATACAATAAAGGCTGGGTGGTGACGAACTTCTTGAACTTGACCTTATCTGCAAAGCACTTTCTCTGCCCTTCCATTCTAAATGAAATCTTTGCTGGATAGAGTATTCTTGGATGTAGGTCCTTGCCTTTCATGACTTGGAACACCTCTGTCCAGCCCCTTCTTGCCTGCAAGGTCTCCTTGAGAAATCAGCTGACAGTCTTATGGGGATCAGCTGACAGTCTT
>PVJI01008162.1:0-73002 GCA_004026765.1 Micronycteris hirsuta
GGAAGAATACAGGGGAGGCAAAGGAATTATTATCAGCTTTCTCTGAAACAATTCATATTTGGTCTAAGACACTTTGTAGCAAGATTTGAGATCTCTGTTAAAATACAGAAATCTGTGAGTAGGAATATTTTGTAGTTTTCACAATTGCTGTCACAATGGAGCACCTATAAAAATGAACAAGAGGTAAGATCAATTCCAATCAATAATGCAATAGTAATGCATTAAGATATTACCTCTATAACACTCAACTTGTTTCTCCTGGTACATTTCCTTTCAATGTCCTTAATCTTGGGATAGGATTTTTAGAATTTGAGGCAGTTGTAAGGAAGACATGATCATTTAAACCTGACTAATGTACAAGAACATTAGAGCAAGAGCAAAATTTTCAGCACAATTTATTAAACTTACTATTTCTGCCATTTATCAATTTAACTGATCGTTACAAATAGGTACAATATAAAGGCAATAGCCAAGGCACTTAAACTAAATGAAAGAGAAAAGTAAAACTATGTCATTCTTAATGAGTTGATTTTAAAAGTGTTATTTTTTTCTCACTCCCCCCTTTTGTATCACTTGTAAAAATTAATTAGAAATGGTAAAAGTCAATATACAGGTTCAGATCTCTGTACGTGAATAGGCTATTCATGAAAAAATTGGCTTGCTCACTTCAGAGGTCACCAAGTGCTCAACAATGGCAAGGAAAATGGTGGAAAGGATATTTCTTCTCAGATCCAGGAGACGGTTAGGTTGGCAGTCCCATAGTCTCCCATTACATAATTATACCTTCACTGAACCTTTTTTGCTGTTGTTATTTCTTTTTTTTTTCCTTTCCACTAGGGTTTTATTTTTTGTTTTGTTTTAACGATTTTATTGTAATTTTTCCATTACCATTTAGTCCCCTTATACCCCCTCCTGCCCGCCGCCCCCCACAATCACCACACTGTCCATGAGTCCTTTTTCCTTTTTGCTCAATCGCTCTACCCCCTAGCTCCCACCCCACCTTAGCTATCATCTGCTCTCTATCTATGACTCTGTGTCCATTTTCCTTATTGGTTCAGTTGTTCATTAGATTCCACACATGAGTGAAATCATTTGGTATTTGTCTTTCTCTGACTGGCTTATTTCACTTAGCATAATGTTCTCTAGGTCCAGCCATACTGTTGCAAAGGGTAAAACATTCTTCTTTTTTATAGCCAAGTAGTATTCCATTGTGTAAATGTCCCATAGTTGTTTTATCCACTCATGTACTGATGGGCATTTGGGATAGTTCTATGTCTTGGTGATTGTAAATAATGATGCAATGAACATAGGGGTGCTTATGTTCTTTTGAATTAGTGTTCTGAGTTTCTTTGGATATAATCCCAGAAGTGGGATCACTGGGTCAAAAGGCAGTTCCATCTTTAATTTTTGAGGTATCTCCATAGTGCTTTTCACAGTGTCTGTACTAATCTGCATTCCCACCAACAGTGCAAAAGTGTTCTCCTTTCTCAACATCCTTGCCACCATTTGTTTGTTGATTAATAGATGGTAAGCATTCTGACAGGTATGAGATGATGCAGATAATATGATACTGTACATAGAGAACCCTAAAGATTCCACCAAGAAACTACTATAATTGATAAATGAATTCAGTAAAGTAGTAGTATACAAAATTAATATCCAGAAATCAGTTGCATTTTATATGCAAATAATTAACAATAATGAATTATCAGAAAGAGAATTTAAGAAAACAATCCCATTCACTATTACTTCAAAAAGAATAAAATACCTACAAATAACTCTAACCAAGTAAAAGATCTTTACTTAGAAAATTATAAGACACTGTAGAGAGAAATTGAAGAAGATACAAATAAATGGAAGCACATAGTGTGTTCATGGATAGAAATAATTAACATCATTAAAATATCCATGTTATCCAAAACAATATATAGATTCAATGCAATTCCTACAAGATACCAATGATATATTTCACAGAGCTAGAACAAATATTTCAAAAAATTATATGGAACCACAAAAGGCTCTGCATCACAACAGTGATACTGAGAAGGAAGAACAAAGTTGGAGGAATCATACTACCTAGTATCAAACTATACTATAAGGCCATAGTAATCAAAACAGCATGGCAGTGGCATAAAAACAGAATAGAAAGTCCAGAAATAAATCTACACCTTTATATTCAATTCATATTTGGCAGAGGAAGCAGGCACATACAATGAACTAAAGACAGTGTATTCAATAAATGGTGTTAAAAAATTGGACAGATGTGCAGAAAAATGAAACTAGACCACCTTCTTACAACATACATGAGAATAAATTCAAAATGGATTAAAGACTTAAATATTAGACCTGAAACCATAAAAATCCTAAAAGAAAACATAGGCAGTAAAATCTCAGACATTGCTCACAGCCATATTTTATCAGATATATCTCCTCAAGCAAGGGAAACAAAAGAAAAAATAAATGAATGGGACTACATCAAACTAAAAAGTTTTTGCATAGCAATGGAAACCATCAACAAAACAAAAAGACAAACTACAAAATGGGAGAACATATTCACTGATACATTTGTTAAAAGGTTAATATCCAAAATTTATAGAGAAATTATAAAAGTCAACACCAGAAAAAAACAAACAATCCAATTCAAAATGGGCAAAGAGTTGAACAGACACTTTTCTAAACAGGACGTACAAATGCTCAATAGGCATATGAAAAGCTGCTCAACATCACTAATCGCCAGAGAAATGCAAATTAAAACCACAATGAGTGATCCTTGATTTTGAAGTTGCCATTTTTTCCTTTACATTTCCAACTTGTCTTCACTTAGGAAACTAGCAAGCAGCTGATTAAGCCAGAATGACATCTCCCAATAATTTGGTTATCCAAACATGCCCCTTTATTTGAATTCTGTTATGATATTTACTTTATTTTGTTTTTTTCCCATCTTGGCACTTGAAAATTCTGTTGGTATTTTGCTAAAATGATGTTGCTGATGTAGGTGGAAAACACTTGAAATTTATGTGCTCTACAATTTCTTACATTTTGTTGCTGGAACACTTTGAAGTCCTCTGATTTTGTACAGAAACTGTCAGCATAAGGGACCAACTGGTGATTTATAGATAGAAATGTGAGTCTACATTTTCATGTTGCCAAGCTGCTCATTTTAAAAACACAGTGAATTACAGGAGAAGTAAACCCACAGAACTGGAATGCTTCCCCTCATTTCTCAGTGTATGAGTGATAAGCCAGTTTCCCCTTCAATGAATGATTTTTGTTTATCTCATTGATCATTTGTACTGAAAAATGGCTCATCCAAGTGCTTAGCCATCTCTTTTTTAAGATTTTATTTATTTATTCTCAGAGAGAGGGGAGGGTGGGAGAAAGAGAGAGAGAGAAGCATCAATGTGTGGTTGCTTCTCACATGCCCCCTGCTGGGGACCTGGCCTTCAACCCAGGCATGTGCCCTGACTGAGGATCAAACCAGGGACACTTGGTTCTCAGGTCGTCACTCAGTCCTTTGAACTACCCCAGCCAAGGCCTCTATTTTTTAAAAAATAATTCCAGTAATCTTTTGGGGGTATCGAGTATTGTATATCTGATCTGTTCTTTTGCATTTCATGACAGCCTCTAAAATGATATGCCAACCGGTACTGCAGTTACGGTTTTCCAGACTAATAGCTCAAAGGATATGAACTTGATCCAAATTGAAATTATTTCAAAAGCTACATTATATAATAATGCTCGTGATATAAATGCCAAATAAAGAAAGGGGAGTCATGCCTGCCTTCGACGTAAAAAAAGAAAATTAAGTTAGGAAGATGAACAAAAGATCTATAAAGTGCTGTAATGAGGAGATAACATCCCATCCCCCAGCAACAGACTGAATCCAGTTTTCCAGTAAGAAGGGAAAAACATGGACCTCCAGAAAAGTAGAAACAGAAACTTACTGTCTCTTTCTCAACAGGTCCCCTTCTTAGACTGCCATAATCTCTGGCTCTCCTTGTCCTCATTCCAAAAACAACAACAAAAGAATAAAAGCAGAAGTAGCACAAGTTTCCTCTCTATTATCTAAGGCTCAGATCCATTCTTTCCTCTTTCGTAATATTGCTCTTGACTTCTGTGACCCATACTATTATTTTTTTCAACTCCGGTTTCACATTTTAGCAGTAACATCAA
The DNA here is from genome assembly GCA_004026765.1 of Micronycteris hirsuta. NCBI lineage: Eukaryota > Metazoa > Chordata > Mammalia > Chiroptera > Phyllostomidae > Micronycteris > Micronycteris hirsuta. The sequence goes on from PVJI01008162.1 coordinate 4,174, forward strand.
GCTCAGCACTAACTGTTGGATTCTTTTTGTTCTAACAGAATTGTGAGTTCTCTAGTATTAACAGCTAACACCAAGTGCCTGTAAAGTGTCAGCCTCTAGTCTGAGTGTTTTACATGTGTCCTTTAACCCTCACACGGCTCTGCTCTTATCCCATTTTAGAGATGATAAACACGATCAGAGCAGTTAAGTAACGTGTTTAAAGCCACAGGGGCAAGAAGTAGAGCTAAGCTTGAGTACTGAGTCTATGTCCTTAAACTGAGCGCCGTGCTCTCTCAGAAATATCACTACCTCCTAGAAGCAACTCACCTCTTCCTTGATACCGAGATAATGCTCCTTGGTAGCAGAGAACCATCATGCCTGGGTTTTAGGAATCTGTAGCCTGGTAAAGAGGAGGTGATTAGTTGGGACTGATCATAGATGCAATAAATGTGTTCCTTTGACTTAACTTCAGAAGGTAGAGTAGTCCTTTGGGAAATAATGCTATCATTCTCTGCGACCCTTCAGATAATCCAAGTAGAGCTTGGTCTAGTCAAATGAGGGTGAGCATATTAAACAAACAGGGTGAAGGCTCCTAGAGGGCAGAGAAGCCTGCAGCTACCGACCAAACGTGATGTGTAGCCAGCTGCAACCTCTTTAGGCCTAGGTATTCTAATACAGTGAGTTCTCAGTGTCAGCAGTAGGTTCTTCGAAACTTCAGCTTTAATAAACATCGTATAATGAAACCAGTTTTAGCATAGAGTAATTGACATAAACAAAGAGTTTATTTCTGACAGCATATTTCTTGTCACAGAAACATCACCAAACTTCTACATAAAGACCCAAAGCATTTCTAATATTCAACAGTGAAATAAATGTGAGTTGTACATACAAACAGTGTGGTGATTACAGGGGGGATGGGATGTAAGGGGGTTAAATGGTAATGAAAAAATACAATTAAAAAATTTAAAAAAAAGATGAATAAAAACAAATAATTGTTTCCAACTCACTTATTCTAGTTCAAGGTGCCGGGTGCCTGAAGTCTACCCCAGCAGCTCAGGGCGCCAGGCAGGACCCACCCTGGACAGGACAGCTTTCCGGCACTGGGCACACCACACTCGTACTCACTTGGGCTGGGACAATTAGACACGCCAGTTCCCGCACACGCACGTCTGTGGGTCGTGCGAGGAAGCCAAAGTGCCTGAGGAAAACCTGTGCAGACATGGGGAACGTGCCGACTTCACACAGACAGCGGCCCCACCAAGAACTGATCTGATTTTTCCTCATCGGTGTTACAACAAAATGATGTTGAACAAAATAACGTCATTCAAGGACTTACTGGATCTGAATTGAAATGTACTTATGACTTCAAATGACTCTGATCCTGCCAATTACTTAGAATGAGCAGACAAGTTATTGCCTGTCAAAGTAGCCAATCCAAAGACAGAAAAGAAGTACCCTCACTAACCTAAGTGTAGAGGCTGAGTGAGGGGTAAAAACTGTATTTTGTGTTGATCAAAATTCACATATTTGAATACGCTACTTCCTCTCATTTAACTGTATATGTATGACTCTTTCATTGTGTTTACCTCTATTAACAGCCCCTGGAGTTAATGCTTTGTGGGACAGATTCTGAAAAACGGTGCTAAATTTTTAAGTAGAGAGCTGTCATGAGAATTCAATGATTTAGTCTGCTAAGAAGGAAACTTGTGCAGAGGGTTCTGTGTTCAGGGATTTACAAGTCTTGTTGTGATGTGATACTCATAAGGAGGCTATGAATAGTTATAGCTATTATCCCCACTTTGCAGAGAACTGAAGAAGACATTTTACTCTCAATAGTTACTATGTGCTCACCACTGTATATTTTTAATTTCCACCTTTCAATCATGACTAAACTTTGGTATTATCACTCTTATTTTTATAGTTGATGAAATAGAGGTTTGTAAAAGTTATGAATCTTATTGAATGTTACAGATCAACCAGAGCTAGGATTCAAACCTAGTTCTGTCTAATTCCAACATCTGTGTTCTTAGCAAAATGATTTAAATCTGAGACACTAATTTAAAGTCAAGAACAAGACGCACCCAGTGATAATTTCCAGGGTAGTAAAAGGTGTGATCACAGCCCAAGGGCCACATAGAAAAGAATGAAAATTAGCTCTGCGCTAACATCCACCTGCCAACCTGACATCTCTGTTTGTCTAAACAACATGTCCAAAGCTGGCTTTTTTTCTATTTGCTGCCAAATCTGCTCTGCCTAAATCTTTCCCCACCTTGGTTGATGGGAAATCCATTCTTCTACTTGCCCAAGCTAAAAAATCCTAGGCTCACACCAGTTATGTTAACGGAGAGAATAAAATAGAAATAATTGTTAACTGAATAACTGAAAGGCAAGGAGCAGTAGAACGGAGGTGAAAAGCATGGGAAGCAGTGACCATGATTGCAGAAAAAAGGGACAGGGTTGGAAATATTAAACTTGGTAGCTCAGGCCTCCAAGGAGGGGCAGTGCCTAGAAGGTGTTGGTGCTTCTGAGAGAGTGTGATGAGATCAGTTCAGTGAGCGCTGGGAAAGCTGCAAGCTCCTGCTAAAGGAAAGGACTCCTACCGCTGGATTGAAGAGGCAATGCTGGGAACAGGAAGCAGACAGAGAGCAAATAGGAAGCAGCAGCCCACCCCCTCTTCTCTGGCAGCCCCCTCTATTGCCACGTGTTGGCAGAGACAACAGGGGGCAGCTGGCAAGGCAGACATGTGATTTGCCGAGTCCTGGCCCCAGCATGCCAAAGCCAAGTATAAGATGGGTGAGTTTGCAGTGGAAAGACAATAGCTTAATAACTAGCACACCCATTTAAAAAGTGAACCTGGTCATGCTTGTTTTTTTGATTATTTTGCTTTGTTTTGAAACCCCTGCAAGGGATCGCCATTTTACTAGAGTAAAACCCAGAGTCCTCACTGTGACCCACGGGACTCCATGGGAACTGGTCCCCAGATTTCTAACCTGACCTCCAACTCCTCCCCTCCTCACACGCTCTGCTCCAGATACTCAGCCCTGGCCTGCTAGCTCTCTCAGACACACTTGGCATGCTACCATCTGAAGGTCTTTACTCAAGCTGCTCCCTCCACCCCGCTGGAATGTTCTTCCCCCAGATATCTGTCCAGCTACCTCCCCCACCTTCTTCAAGCCTTTGATCACATCTTACCTTTTCAAGAAGACTTATCCTGACAACCTATTTCATCCAGCACTCTGCTTACCGACCCCACCCTGCTCTCCCAGTTCTCTGACCCTGCTCTGTGTTTTCTTCCTTCAATAGCACTCATCACCTTCTATCATACTGTACAAGTTACTTATACATTGTGTCTATTGTTAGAGCCTCTTTCTCGACTGCTATCACGTGAGCTCCAGAAGAGCCAGGATCGTTGTTTCTTCAGTCCCATAGCTCAAGCATCTAGAACAATGTCTAGCACATAGTAGGCACACATTAAGCATTGATGTGAAGACACTCCACTTTAATCAGCCCTGCAGAGTTATTTATGAGAATGGGAAGAATGATTTTAACCTTTTCTCCAAAAGTAATGCATATAGGATATCCAGACTGACTGAGACATTTTGTAGTTGTTTTACTTTATGAGAACAAAGAATTGTGTTTTCCTACCCTACTATGTAGATCAATTTGCTTTTCTTTGGTAAAGACTTGCAGAAGTGGGAGAAATTCCTTAAATACAGAAGTTTAATAGGGGAGAGATAGCCTAAAATAAAGATTTTTGTCTCATAACCATAAAAGGAAATAATTGAGTAGATTGCTTAGCAAAATATATGTACATAACTATTGTAGCATCGAGATATTAATAATAAAATCAATATTTTCACTTATATTCTCCTAATTATTTTCCATAAGTCAAAAGAGACCAAGTTTTAAGGGACTAGTTTCTGGTCTGAAAAAAAAAAGTAGCATTTTAAATGATGTAGTGGTAGGTATATAGCCATTTACTTTATAATATATCATTAACTTGAACCAGTATGTTTTATGTGCATTTTCTAAATGCATATTGTATTTCATGAGAGAAGAATGAAAAAATGTTTTGAAATCACAGATAGCTAGACTCTCCTGGGTACAGAGAAACAGAAAACAAACTGAGATAAAACCATAAAATACTACTGTGCTTTGAGACAGTCTGTTAAATTTACTTCAAATTTGCAAGTCCCCTTGCCCTCCCACCTCTGGGAGTTGGTAATGTGAAGGTTTGCTGCATCCCAGGGAGGGTGGGCATCCCGGGAAGTGTGAGCCAGGGAATGCTGGGAAGGCCCAGGCAGGAGACCGGAGGCAGGCGGCAAAAAGACCAAGGCTCTGTGCTCTTCTCTCTCAGACAGGACGGGATCACACTCCTTCAGATGGACTAGCCTCTGGGGTACCCAACAATAAGTCTCCTGTGGGTTCTTAAAACAACGTAACAGCTTCTGAGAAGTCAGTAACTTCTGGTGTATATCAGCCCCTGAAATCAGCTCGCTCCCTCACAGAGGCCTCTGGAAGGCCTGTTCCCCCAAACATAAAGGAAGGTTAAAGAGCTCTTCCTCAAGCCTACAGAGTAAGGGACAGATGATTCCAGAGGGCAGATGGGACACTCCTGGACAACCCTGGATATGCATTTGAAAGCAAAGTGGGAGGAGGAAACATTGTTGCAGAGAGAAGAAGGCCAGTAACTTGCTGACTGAGCAGTGACAAAGCCCTAACAGGAAGGGAGAGGCCCTGCCCAGCCTAAAGGCAAAATAAACCGACCACTGGGCCAGGAAGACAGGACAGAGGGAGAAGTCAAAATAGGCATACCAGGAGCTGTCTCCGCAGGCCTCAGCTGAGAGAAATCAGGACTCCTCAAATTCATGTGTGACAAAGACCGTCCGTTCTCCAGTTCACTGGAGAAATGAATTGCGAACCATGAAAATGCTGCACGTAATCCTATCTGGGTCACCTATTATAATATAGCATGTAATATTGCACGAGGATGTCAGCCTTAAAAAAAGAAAAGAAAGAAAATTCTACAGAGCATTCTCTTCCCCCAATATGGGAGCTCAGTGGTTTTCTGAAGCATCCTGCTTTACTCAAGTTAACAATTTCTTCCTTATTCCTCCAGAACCTTGGAGTCCCTTGGGCATCTCTCTTTGCTTCATTGCTAGCATATGTTAGAAGGATGTCATGTGGAGTGGCCCTGGGAGGTAAAAGTATGAGGAGAGACCAGCCTTCAGTGCCCTCTATAATCTCCTCCCTTCTTCCCTCCCGGACCTCCCTCACTCCATCACACTCACACACACACACTCTCTCTCACACACACACACACACACACTCTCTCTTTTTGTTTATGTTTGTCTTCTTTTGTTCTAAGCAAAAGATACTTTCTTGAACATAAAGAAGGAAGGAAAGGTCTATCTAAGCGCCATGTTTTTGAGACTTCAAAGACACGAACCCCAACCTTTTAGAGATACATACAAATCTGTTCTCCAGTTCAAGTTGGAAAACTATGTCAGAAGAAAATCTGGTGAGAGCATGGGTGGACCGCTAGCTTCTTCCTTTCTAGCTGGCTCCAGCTACTCCTTCCTAATGGTAAATATATTTTGCAAACTTGGCAGCTTTTCACCAAGAATCCTTTCCCAACAGAAACGTTCATTGGCAGCAGAGAGCGGGTTCCTGAGACCAACTACATCTGTGATTTGGGTTTCAAAACTGCTCTGGGCCCTACCTCAAGAGTTAATCTGCTACAAACCCATTGACATATCCATTAGCTTCAAACATTGCATAAACTCCATTTTGGATACTTTTGCTTTTGAAATATCTTACCCAGAATGTTCTCTTCTCAGTTCTTGATTTATTTAAATTATACTCCTTTCTTCAAGTTTGAATCCAAGACTTATCCCTTCATGAAGTTTGACCATCACAGCTGCATAGTTAGCAGATTTGGCGGAGGGTTGGGGTGGGAATGAACAACCCACAGTTCTCTTCTCTGGAAACTGCATCACCCATATCCCTCATTGAAGGGATTGGTCAAGTTTGTACCCGTGACTCATCGTCCCAGCAACAATGGACTAGAACAGGGGTGGAAAACCTGCTTCTTTGGCTGGCTGGTCAGTAAGGCCACCTCACACTCTCTCTTGAGTTTTAACTAAAAGACACAGAAACAGAGATCTCAGCCAAGTACACCTCCAAATCTTAATATATTTTTCTCATTCCCCAGGAAAATTCTGTGGAGCTTTAGTTTTCATAATTTGTATAATGAATCATTGGTTAATTATTAACTTTTCCCAATGTAAGTTTATATTAAAATATGAAAGATATTTAAACTGTTCATGCTCCTTCTCTTCATAACGAAAGATTTAGATGCATATGCTTCATCTGGAGTAGCCATGTTTGAGAGTCAGGGCTGCCATTGGCATATGGGAATATTGGACGTATAAGACCAAATGAACTTGGGGTTACCATGATGAACCAAGTGTAAGCAATGGAAGCCAGTCTAGTAAAAGATTATACAGACAGTATCAAATTAACTAGAGCTGAAGTAAAACAAGCAGAACCTGCAAGATGGAGTAAAGACATTTGCGACCCTCACGAGACCCAGAACTGATTCCGTTTCTGACATTCACCTAGTTCCAATTTAGAGAAGAGACAACTACACTTTAATTCTTGTGTTGGAAGCTTGCCTTACCATAGACTCTCCTTCTAACTCGGTGCAGAACTAAAGGGTTCCTTCAAGTCAAACTAGGCTCAATTTAAGGTACCAATAGTAGATGATTAAATTATTACAGCAACTGACCTAAAAGCTGTCATTTAAATAGTGTAATTTTTGGATTCTTGCTAATTTTAACTATGTAAACATATTGTCTCAGTGTACTATCCCTTAAACTGTTAGATCTAAAAGTAACATGACAGCCCTGGCCAGGCGGCTCAGTTGATTGGAGCATCAGACTGCACACCAGAAGGTTGAGGGTTCTATCCTCGGTCAGGGCACACATCTAGGTTGTAGGTTCTGTCCCCAGTTGGGGCACATACAGGAGGCAACTGATTCATCTCTCTCTATCTCTCTCTCTCAAATCAATAAACACATCCTCAGGTGAGGATCAAAAAAAGTAATATGACATTTAATAAACCTTGGCTTTTTTGCATGGTACTTAATTTTTCTTTCTGATATTCTACAAACTTTTAATATATGTAAGGCAGATAATGTGGTCATGGATGCTTATGAACTTGAACTGTGCTGTCATCATATGATAATTATAGCACTCTTCAATGAGAGAAAAAATATTATGATCTACTTTTTTAACATTTAAGGTTAGAAGTGGAGGCAAATGATACTTTCACAGATTTTCCACACCCACACTAAAACTATGAAACAATAATAAAAACTAAGCATCCATTATAACTTTAAAAAATACTCTGGAAAGAAAACTAGAGAAATGTTTGGGGATCTTTCAAAATATCAAATATATAAGTAGTGGAAATGCCAAAATGTAAACTCATCTACCCTCATCATAAATCTAATAATGTCTCCAACAGTCCACAAAACAATCTTTATTTTGAACCAGGGCAAATCTGGTTCTGTTGTTGTCTTATCTACTTTATAACATGGCATCTGTAATAACCACTCACAACTGTTCTCCTAACAGACAGACATCCAACATCAAATGCCAGGAGGCCAAAGGGGGGCCCATAGAGATCAAAGCAATGTCCCTATAGATGTTTCAATTGGCTCCTAACCCGGAGAGAAAAGGCAGCGCGCCAGTCAGCAAGACTTAGAACAAATGGGGCATAATTCACCCTGCCCCCTTCATCTGTGTCCCTTCCCCTTTTCTTTGAGCTATCTCACGAAGAAAATACATTTTGTGTATAACCCTGACTGACTAGGAGGAAGTTTCTTAATATTGTTTGTACGTCTTTCCTACCTCCATGTTCAGATACACCCCCCACTCCAGCCCTACACATACCTCTTTTTGATCGCCCCTTCTCTTTTAAATATTTCAATATTTGTATCATGTTGTAATTATTTCCCTTTATAATGTATTAAATAGCAAAATAATTATTTTTGAATAAGTAATTATTTAGAAATAGATAAGATAGAATTGTTATTTATGTATTTATCTAAAATGTATTATGATAAATATCATGGCACACTATAGTCTCAATGGGTATCCTTTCATAAAAATGTTGGGCTTTCCTATAGCTATTTCCTTGATATCAAGTGATAATCCACTCTGGCCTATTTTGCTAGTAGCTCATTAACTTTCCTTACCTCCCTCCCTCCCCTAACCAACTGTCAAATCGTATGGTTCTCCTCTCAGTTGTCACCATAGAATATTCTTGACAGAGATTACAGCCTTGTATTTTCAGCAGGCCCAATCAAGGAAATATTACTCTAAAGGGTCCAAATGTTATTCTTAGATCTAGCCAGATTATCAGAACTATGTCCCAGAACTGCCTCGCCAGCAGACTACACTGGGTAAGGGAGGTTTTGAATTACAGTCTTTGGAGGCAGTAACACTATTTGTGTCTCTGTGGGGTTCTTGTCTATTATGTATTTCATATCCACAAAAAAGGCAAAAAAAATCCCCGAAAACTTTTTTGCAATATAGTTATGGCCTGCCTGTCCCCTACACAGTTGCCAATTCATTGTAGACAAGCTAATTACTTAAGTCAGACAAAACTCAGGATTTTTGGCTCCAGGTAAAGACTCAAAATAAAAATCCTTTCTTGTAAGAGCTAATTTTTTTTTCCTGTCAATCCCAATCTAATTTATCTAAAACATTTCTTAGAGTTCAACTGTCCTACAAGTACCATCTAATGGGTCTCACTGTTTGGTTTCTTTGGCTTATCACAAGTGCTGATAACTCTTGTATACATTAACTAATAGGCCTCTTTCAAAGTATGCTGACATTTAGCTTAGTGTTAAATGGTTCTTAATGAGCTCTACGCCATCCTCCTCCACCCCGAGTTTCTGCAAAGGAAGTCCATTTTCTCTACAATACAGAGAACTAATGGTACTGTGCATTCCAATGAGTGTGAACCAAGTCTGGATCTTAAAATGGATACCTTCAAACCAAGTTACTATCATGAAGACAAAACATTCTAGTGGCTGGCTACATTATGTTATTTTTTAGCCAGATATTTAGCAACCATAGTCATAGCCTTGTATAAAAGTACCCAAAATGATGTGAAGAGTTTAACAACTGTTTGAGAAATTTGATCTTTGGGACAATTCACTCATTTGGAGATAGTGGTGGTATTTATAAGCCCAAATTTTCTCAACAAATGCTTGCTTTCCCATTCACATTTTCAGCTTCATCTTAGGGAAAATGTCTCTGGAACTAAACCAAGTGAGGTGAGAGGACAGCAATCATTTGGTCAAGTTCAGTGTCAAGCTCCTACTGTACTGTGGGCCAGCAATTTTCAACTGGTGCGCTGCAAGAATTTTTAAAACATCCAATACCTGACTATTTAGTCAGGGGCACTGACCTCTTTCCCTTAGATTGTCAAATTAAAAAAAAAAAACATGTCAACAGCCAACACAATAGCCTTCAAGTATAAATGAATCAAAATTATACCTATTTTTTGTCAGATTGGCAAAAAATATAATATATTCTTTGGTGTGCCACAGAATTTTGGTGATTAGTTTATGTGTGCCATGAGACGGAAAAGGCTGAAGATGGCTTCTCTGGACAATCGAGCCAGATGAATGCTTCGTGTTTCACGTTGTACATGTGTGTGTGTGGTGTGTATGTTTTCCTTCCTTTCTTTCCTTGAAATTCGGATGAGTGTGTATGGAGTTTCTGTTTCAGCCCTTCATATTGAACCCAAAGCACCTGGCAGCTGTTTGTCACCTGCTCCTCTTGGTCACTTGGTCCCTCAGCCCACAGAGGTCTGTGGCAAATAGGCAGGTGAGAGCAAGGCCATCCAGAACAAACGTGCTGTCTCTTCTTTCTGTTCTGCTGTGTTTCCTTCTTCATTGCCGCCTTATTTTGATTTTTAAAAAACCATCCAGTTCACTGCATGCTTGTTTCTAGGAAGGGGAAAAGAGTGACGAAAAATAATATATTATATATATAGTATATTTAGAAAAAAATCACATAAATATTTTACAGACTGTACAGTAAATAATGTATACATTTAGAAAGGCAATGTAAATATTTTATAGACTGCAGAATAACCGTTAAGGTTGAAATGAAATCACTATGTTTAGAGAAACACAGTTCGCCCTAAATTGTACCATAGAGTTTTACTGTAGCTCAGTGCCGTACACTTCATAAATCACAGCATTCTCGGCATTACCTGGGAGTTCAAGAATTCCAGTTGCCAAGTGAGTCCCTCCCTTCTTTTTCTTCTGCTCAGAAAGACCCCCACTCCTACCTCACCCCTCAAGGCCCTGCTTTGAACTATGGCAGTGATCAATACATTCTCCTTGAGAAACTGAACCAGGGCATGAGAGTGAACTCACCCACATCACCTAATTCTCATGCAGAGGGTGGTGAGAAAACTGATCAGGAACGGATGGAGAAAACACCGAATGAATTCCAGATGTAACCTGAGTCTCTGCATATTTGTTCAGGTGGCTGAGGACACATCATCTTGGTTTCCTGAAATCCACTCCTGTGAGCCTTGATTGGCCAGTCCAGGATTCAGTTACGCATCGGTGCCCTTGTGATGCTTAAATATTATAATATTTACCAGATTGTGTGAAAATGACACAGGTGTGCTCCAAAAAATGGGTAATACAAATAGTATCGAAATATTCAAAGGAAGGGCAAAACACTGTCATGCAGCTCCTTTTCCAACTCACTGAAACTCATTGAAATGATTGGAATCAAAAATAATGTGGCACTCTTAGTGAAAATGTTTCTACTACTCGTTGGCTGGAGATCAGGAGGCCACAGTAATAATCTCTAAATGGAAACAAAAAAGAAATTTACAGGTTTAAGGATTATATTGAGAGCCCTTTGATTAGTCAGTCAAACAACAAAAAGAAAAAGAGCACCTAAAAAGACAGTAAACAGAAAAGAACCCAGGAAAGGATGGGATGAAGACATAAATTAGAAACCACAACAAATTAAAGATGTTAAATAACATTCAAGGTATTACAATGAAATACCATAGTGGAGAGGGGCTAAAAGCAAAAGACAGCAAAATGTCCCCAAAGATAGTAATTAAAGCATACGGCCACCTGGAAGGCTGTTTTTAAATGTTGATTATGGAGCCAGTCCTCCCCAGAATGCTAATGAGGTTTATGGAGCCAGGGACTGTGCATTTTTGGCAAGCTGTACAGGTGATTTTGGTGCAAGTAGCTTGTAAGTCACATTTTAAGAAGTCCTTGATTATCATAGCAAAATGTGAGGACAAAGATGAAGGCATGGAGGGACAGGAATGATATGGTTCATGAATCAGAGAGAGACCGCTAAGCATTCTACCCCTTGCTACATGCCAACTATTGCAAATATGTGGCAACAAAAATCACTATAGTTATACATATTGAATGCTATGTATAATTAAGAAGGTTCAATTTAGTTCAACATTAGCATGAAAAAAAAGCATGAGGTGAATGAAATTACATTTAAAGTAACTCTGCTAAAACAGTACTTATTGTAGATCTCATCTTTTTTTAGAAGCAAATTGTTTGTTTGCTCTTTAATACTTTATACCTTACCAACAAATGATGGATGCTCTCACTGTCAATTGAATTTCTCTTTAACTCTTTGAATCTAAGAGGATTTGGGAAACAAAAAGACATTTGTTTTCTTTAGTGGAATGGGAGCAATGCGAGAAGGCACTTTCATGCTGTGAGAAAGGGGAAACCAAAACAGAAGAGATATAGGATGTTCTAGTTATTAATCACTCAACCTTAGTGACTTAAAGATGCAACCACTTTATTCTTTTTCACAGTTGCGTGGGTCAGGAGTTTGGGTTGGACTCAGCCAGATGACTCTCGTTTCATACACCATCAATGGTGGTTTTCAGGGAGGGGGCGTGCTGGTCTAGAGAGTCCAAGAAGGCTTCCTTCTCAGGTCTGGCCCCTTGGAGGAAAGGCCTGGAAGGCTGGGCTCAGCTCAGTCTGTCACCTGCAGTACCTACTGTAAATATACCCTCTCCGGCATGGCAGCCTCAGGGTATCTGAACTTTCCACGTGGCAGCTCAGGGTTCCCAGACCTCTAGAATGTTCCATGAAACAGGAAGAAAAAAACTGCCTATTTCTTCAGGCCTAAGATTGAAAACTGGTACAGTGTCCCATCTATCATTATCACCTAGTGGTCAAAGTAGTCCCAAAGCCTGCCCAGATTCAGATAGAGAGGACATGGACCCGCTTCTCAAGGAGAGGCATGTTAGGGAATTTGCACCCAGATGTCTTAAATCTATCACAGAAAAATGGTTTAGAAATGTATGTAAATATTTTTTTTCTTTCCTAGCACATCAAGGATGACTAAACAAGTAATTATTACTTTCTTCCCTCATCAACCTGCCAAGGGTGAAAAAGCCTTCGAAGGAGAGTGAAATTTACAAAATCAAGATGCATGTGATTCATGTTCTTTCCTCACTTTTACTCCATGGCATCGTCTAAAGCAAAGATACAAAATTTTGTTTGGTACAGTGACCAACTGGTATATGCTAATTTGTTGTGAAGTATATTGCAGGTAATATGCTGCTAATAGCAATTTAAAAGATTTTTCAAGTAATTTATATATTTTAAAAAATAGTTCAGTTAAATGTCACTTTCACTCGCATGTAAAGCTATATGCAGTTCTTTGTAATCTCCTCCAGCATGAAGTAAGCCTGTGGCAATGTTTCAAGCAGGTGGCTATCACCAGGTATATATTGGTGGTAAGGAAAAATTTCCTTGAAGATGGAACTTTTCAGCTGAGAACCAAACTATGAATGGGAGTGAACTGTGCTGGGAGTTAAAGAATATCTCAGGCAGAGGGAACATGTGTGAAGGCCATGAGGCTGAATCAGGCTTGTCTTAAACAAATAGGATGGAATGAGAGCCAGACTTAGGACAGCTACATCAAGTCAGGTGGTGATTTGGAGCCACTTAGAATCACTTGGGTAGTGACCGTTTATTGAACACCCCCCAAGAAAACCCAAGAAATGAGTTTAGTAATTAATCACAACAATCCTCAGTAATTAAGTCTTAACAGATTTACAAATAATTTGCAGAATTTGCAGGTTTAGTCTAATCTTCTTTCATGTCTCTGTACCTTTTAGGGAAGTACATGCACATTGAAAAATAGCTAATAATGAGATGTGGATAAAAGGAAGACAAGATCTTGAGTACTATTATCAAAATAATATTCTACTTTTTAGTTCCTTTTAATATTTTAATGAATTTTATTTTAGAGTTGTACAATTTTTCTTCTAGATTATATCATTTAATTAAATTCCTCCTTATTTTACAGAAGGTGGAACTGAGAAGAAGTTAAGCAACTGGGTGACCCGTGGCCAGTTAAGGAGCCCTGGATGGGAGAGATTCTTCAGTGCCCAATATTTCCAGGACATGGTGATCCACCATTTATCACTAAATGAGTGGATGAGATTCCTGAAATACAGCTTCCAATTTTAGAGAGATGAAAAAAACAAATCCCATTCTACTGAAAGCATCACAGATTGGGTTCTCCAGGAAGGAGATTCTGAGACAGTGATTAGCGTGTGTTAGGGAAGCTTGTAGGATCCACACCTGTGTTGGCAGAGGAACAGAAACAGGATCAGTGGAGAAAGTTAAGGTGCAGTCACAAGGCCTCAGCCCACCCTGCAGGGAGCTGAAAGACTGGGACCGTGCTTCAGGGTGTCCTGAACTAGGTCCAGAGAACCAGACCTTCACAGCCCAGCATCAGTCTTTCACTGTGTTTGGGCTGCCTCAGAAAGGAACAGGTGGCTCCCATCAGAAGATACAATTCCCAGAGATGGCTGATAGCTGAGTGCTGGTAACCAAACCTTCCCAGCAGCCGGGGAATACATACTCTCCACAAAGTGGAGACGATACCTGGGCAGCAGAGCACAAGTTCTGCAGCGGGAGTGCCGCCACTTCCGACCACCTCCAGTGAGACCACCTCCACCAAGACCACCTCCACCAAGCCAACAGTGGGTCCTCTCTCGACTATTACAATGGACCCTCTGGATGGTTTCCCTGCTGCAGGTTTTGCTCCTCTTCAGCACATCGGCCACATCGCAGACGGCATCCACCTCTTAAAATGTAAGTGAGACCTGGTTACTCCTCCCTAGTAAACCTCCAATGAATTTGCATCACACACACAATCAAATCCAAATCCTTTACCACAGTCTACATGGCCCTACCTGACTTGTCCTTTCATCCTTATGTTTTTTCTTTAAGTACAATGTACAGATTTTAAATGTAGAATTGGATGAGTTTTGACAAATGCATATACCTGTTCCAATTAAGATAGAAAAATGTTCTTTCACTGCAAAAGACTCTCCTGTGTACTTTGGCAGTGCTCTGTCCTCCCACCCATCTCTCACCCCTTTGGGAGAGGTAACCACTCCTATTTTAAAGGTCTTGCAACAATTTAAAACCACGGATAGAATTGATTAAGAATGTCTAATGTTTCTAGTTAACAACTAGATGATTTACCTCTCTCAGAAGGTAAGCAGGGAGGACAAATTACCAATATTCAGGACCACTTCCTTCCACAAAGAAGATTTTGTTAAACCTTTATCAGCCCTCAAGCCGGCATTTCACATAAGGTGATACAATGGTCTTAATTAGCATTTTGCAATGCTTACAAGAGATTCAGCTTTCCTTTTCTGGTGTGAACATGTATGCTTACCTTTGTGCATAATAAGCGTCTTCTGGTTTGAGTTTTCTTTGCTCACAGGAATGTAAATGTAAAAGAATCGAATGTATCCCTTTAATGACAATCACGAGGCTGCAGGTAGACACAATGGACTCTGCCACCCTAAATGCTGAAAATGAGAATAACTTCAGAGTGAACTACACTTATGCCAGTGCAAAAAAAAATACGGTTTTCAATAGGAGCGGATGTTTCAAGGGTTTGTTGGTGTAGTTCTTGTGATTCCTCAGAATGTACCAAAATGTATTATTTCATAAGATTTTTGGCAAAGGTACTTCACTTTAGCTTCTGAGAATTTTTGCTTTTATGAGGTGAGTTGAAACAGAACTAAGAGAGATTTTGAATGCCTCCACCTTATCCCTCTGGGTGTTTTCCCACATAGCAAATCAACTTTAAATAACCCTGCAGCCAAAGATAGGCATTAACCAAATGTTATGGCATTCACCCAAAGATCTCCGAAGTGGCTTGGCTAGGTGTGGGGAGAAGAACCAAGAAGGAGGGAACATAGTACTGTCGGTGGTGATATTGAATTCTTGGTGCTCCAGCATCGTTTGGGGGAAGTCACTGAACTTGCAGCTGGCTTGAACAGGGGAAGAGTTCAAGTCTCCAACTACGAGATCTTTGACTATCGCTGGCAGACAGTACAGGCATACTTCTGAGATATTGCAGGTTCATTTGCTTCTAGACCATCACAATAAACAGAGCTGTAATGTTTTCGTTGGTGGAGAGTCTTTCCTTCCATTTGTAAAAATCACAACACCTATGAAGCACAGTAAAGGGAAGTGCCATAAAAGGAGGTATGCGTGTTTCTATTTTGTTCATCAGTTTATTTTGTTCTTTAGATTCCACATATAAGTGAGATCATATGGTATTTCAGTTATTTGGTAGTTAACGTATTTTAGTTAGCATAATAATCTCCAAGTCCACACATGCTGTTGCAAAAGGTAAAGTTTCCTTTTTTTTTTTACAGCCAAGTAGTGTTCCATTGTGTAAATGTACCACAGCATTTTTACCCACTCATCTACTGATGGGCCCTTGGGCTGTTTCTTCATCTTGGCTGTTATAAATAACAGTGCAAAAAACACAGGTGTGTATACTTTTGAATTAGCGTTTCAAAATAGAAATAGAGGCGTGGATTCATGGAACAGACTGACGGCTGCTAGAGGGGACAGGGGATGGGGGCTGGATGAAAGAAGGTGAAAAGATTAGCAAAAATATGTATATGCTATATATGTTATTATATATACACACATGCATGCATATGTGTGTGTGACTAGATAGATATAGATATAGGTATAGGTATAGATATAGGTATAGATATAGGTATAGGTATAGGTATAGGAGTAGGTAGATGTAACACATAGACACAGACCACAGCATGGTGTTAGCCGAGGGAAAAGTGTTGGGTGGGGGAAGGGAGGAGGTAGACAAAGGGGAGAATGGGGGTGAAAAGAGACCTTGCTTGGGGCGACAGGGGCAAGATGCAGTGCATAGATGGTGTTCTGCTGAGTTGGACACTTGGAACATGTATGGTTTTGTGAACAATGTCACCCTAATAGATTCAGTTAAAATAGGAGGTATGCCTGTATCCGAAGTCCTTACAGATTTGTTTCAGGTGATTTCCATTTTGATATTCTTTTTCATGAGGAGTTCTGGGATATTAAATTACATCCTGTTATTTATAGGCAAAGTTGTACCAAATCCACAAAGAAAACAAATCACATTTACTTATTTCCACTGCAAACTCATGTGAACAATTAAATTTGTGGTATTTGAATATTCAAAGAGTTCCCACAAATACACAGTTCAGACCAGCTCTGTCAATGAAAACACTGTCTGCAACTACCTAAACTGCTAATGAACTCTTTTAGCCCTTCCCGCAGGGAAGAGTTACCTACTCTCTTCTTGGAGTACACTAGAACTCAGCATATTCCTCAGCATTATCCAAGGGCGTGGTCCTAAAAACAAAATGCGCAAGTAATGAAGATGCTGATATTTGAATGTCGTTACTAAACAAGTTGCCTACACAGCCATTAGCCTAGTCACACTGAGGTCTCATGTCAATTTTTTTTAATAAACTAGAGAACATTCAGGTAGAGTTTGGATGTGAGTGTTGATGGGACAATACAAAAAAAAAACTGCAGATTTAAAATGATTGCGCTTTCGATTGTATCTACTCTTACAAGGTTCATGACATAGTACTTAAATTTTCAGGATTAGAGAGTTTCAGAATTTCCATACAAAAATATAAAAGGAAAACTAAAGTCGTTTAGTTCTATACTTCTCATACCTCAGGCTATATAGAGTATCATAGAGCTTCTGCTGCAGAGCAACCCCAAAACTTAGTGGCTTCACCATTTTTTTAGTTGAGTGCTGCTGGTGGTTCTTTTTCTGGTTCATTCTAGACTCTAGATTTTGTGTGGCTTGCTCATGCATCTGCAGCCATTTGGCAGGTCACCTGGGGCTGGCGGTGCCAGAGGACCTCACTCACAGGTCTGGCGGTTAGGTCGCAAGGTGTCAGGCAGAGCAATGTGGGTACATTGGCTGTTTGTTTCTGACCAGCCCAGGCCTATTCACATGCTGGCACTGGCAGGGGTTCCAAATCCCATTAAGAAAAATAGACTTTAAGTCCTATTTTCAAATTCCACGGACCAAAAATTTCCTAGTTAAGCCCAAAATCACTGTGGGTGGGGACCACACAAAATTGTGGATATAAAAACAAGTTAAAAAAATAAGGACCGTTATTTCATTAATCCACCATTTATAAAAAATATGAATTTAATTTTAATAAAATATTGAGAAAATGGAATTAAAATTGGAGCTTCAGTTTGATAGAAGTGCATCTAAGGCCTCAGTTTCTTTGAATAATGCCATAGTTTGTTTTTGGTTTTTCTCGTATCACCCAATTTTGTTAGGGATTCAGTTTCCCTTTTCCAAGATATCCACTTATTACATTTTGTACCTTGTCTGCTAATCAAGATAATCATTATTTTTCCTTTAACTTGGATCTTGCACACCTTATTCTTTGATTTTACGTAGCATATGTGCATGACAAAGGTAGTATTTGTCAGGTTTGTCCACTGTAAAGTTATCTTATTTTCCCTTTTCCATATTCCATATTCTATTCTTTTGATATCAAGTCACTCTGTCCAGCCCACACCTCAAGAAAGGGAGGGAGTGGTTAAGGTCAGTCTCCTGGGGGTGGGGGTGGGGTGAGGGGCAGTAGGAGAGGGGGTGGCTGTATATCACTATGGACTCCTGTGTATTTATTTTATACTTTGGGTTATATAGCACTGCATTATCTGTTTTGTTGCCCAAATTGTTTTAACTTTACCACCAGGAGTCCTTTCAGGTTGTTTCCTCTGTCCTTTCAATCTTACCATTTGTTTTGAGTACATCCTTATTTGGAGACACTACATTTTGTGTTTTCCTCCTTTGCCTTTATATTTGACGAATTTATTCATATATTTTAGATGATGTTTCTTTATATATTTTATATGTGTGTTGTATAAATACTCACAACTGTTTTTCCCAGTCTCTTGCTTTGCATGTAGTTTCAATACCATGGTAATTATGCAAACTTTTCTTTAAGGTTTTGATTGTCTGAAAAGGCTTTTCTTTCCCCCTTTGGTCATAAAAACATGATCATATTTTATTCTAACAAACTGACAGTCATTTACATTTTAATCCATCTGGAATTTATTTTTTGCCTGCGATTTGAGGAAAAGATACAGCTTTATTTTCTTTCCCTGCATAGGCAGACAATTACCTTAATGCCATTGCCCATTGTTTGAGATTTTCACCTCTACCATTTTTCACACTCACATATAGTGAATCTGTTTTGGGGCTCTCTTTTCTGTTCCCCTGATCTGTTTTTCTATTCCTTTACCCCAGATATCACACAGTTTCAATTACTGTAGCTCTGAAATATATTTTGATTTCTGTTTGGGTATGGACTTTCTTGTGTACATTGGGTTTGAGAAACCCAGTAATCTAATGCAGGGTTTCCCCACTTCAGCACTATTGACATTTGGACCAGATAATTATTCGTCATGGGAGCTATCCTGTGCATTGTAGACTATTGGCAGCATTTCCAGCCACTGCCCACTCAGTGCAGGTCATCATCTTACTCCCAAATGTGAAAACCAAACCTGCCTCCAGGTGTTGCCCAGTGTTTTCTGGGGGACAAATTTGCCACCAGTTGAGAACCATGGCCTAATGTGATGATCAAGAAGACTCCTAGAAATCCTGCTGTAGATCACCCATATTCTTGGGTATAATAATCCTGGATACATGAGAGAATTGCGCTTCCCTATCTTCTTGAAATTAGGCTTGGATATATGTCTTATTTGGCCACAAAGTAGGAGCAGACAGTACCTAACAGCCAATGTTCAAATTTCCATCTTCTCCGTTCTTCCTGACATGGAGAGGTTTGAAGCATGTGTTAAATGTCAGTGTGTCTTGCAGTGATTTAGTTGAGCAGAGGCCCTAGTAAACCAAGTTGAATGTATTTCAAACTAGAAATAAACTTGATAATATAAGCCAATGGGGTTTTTGGATGTGTGTTATCATCACATAATTCAGTCTGCCCTGACAGTAGTATTAAGTCTCAAGTCTGCGCAATAAGAAAAATATGGTGCCGCCTCTATACCCTGACATAATTAGAAAATTATCTCCTCTCTGTGTCTTCTGTGCCTCACTGCTGGGGGGAAATTCGAGCAAATAAGCTATCTAGGTAGCAGAGGTTGGCAGAAACTTTTGTTCTTTTTTCATGCTTCCAGATACCAATTAAGGGCATACAAGCTCTGGTGATATGGAGAAAGGGCTCTATTCTAATCTGTTAGCAGCAAAAGCACAGGTTTCCTGCATCTACTTGATGGTTTTACTTCTGCAAAGATGAATCATATAATTGGATATTCTTTTAAATACTTTATCCCTAGGAAAATCCCAGAAACAACAAAACCAAGTCAAAGAAAACCAAAGCCCTCATAATTTTAGGATAAAAAAATCTACAGAGAACTGCATTTCAGTTGAAGGACTGCATGGAAATTCAGTTAGAATTAGGGCTTGCTTTTACCAGTACTTGCTTTTATTAGTACTTCTAATACCATTTTGTGATTTAGCCAATAGCTTTATCAAATCTGAGTCATTGCTTAATGGCATTATTCTCAAAGTCTAGGAAATAAATTGAGTTCAACAAAATAGTACAGTGCCCCATTTTACAGTCTTTTGCCATATTCTCTGCAGAGCCCTTCCTTCCTGTACTCATCAAAGGTTTGTAAAATAGTGTCTATATT
This sequence comes from Micronycteris hirsuta, assembly GCA_004026765.1. NCBI lineage: Eukaryota > Metazoa > Chordata > Mammalia > Chiroptera > Phyllostomidae > Micronycteris > Micronycteris hirsuta. The sequence continues at coordinate 24,269 of PVJI01008162.1, forward strand.
TAAATGATCTGTACTCTTTGCAAATTGTTCCCAATGCCAGTGAGACAAATTCTCAGGAATTACTCTGGAGGATCTGGATTATTCAAAGAGCCTCCAGCACTCCACACACCCTTTGGAGCCAATTCTCTAGAATGGAAACTATCTCTCTAATTTTCTAAATTGGTAGGTGTGCGCCATTACTCACCAAGCAAATTTATTGCCTAAGAAAGTGGAAACAAATGTCCCTAGATTATGCCAGGTCTAACTCCAGCAGGTGTACAGCTGTCCTGCCCCGCTTCCTCAACCCATTTTCCCTCAGCTCTCGGCACCTATTTTCCAAAGGCTCCTTAGTTCAGTAAACAAATGAACTCAGTTCTATGGCAGGAGACTTAATGGTACTAAAATTCCAGTTGCTTCAATGTCGGCATCAGCAATTTTGATCAATAACACTGAATAAGTTTTTCATGGATCAAAACATGGGAAGCATTTATACCTAGGCACAAGATCTTTTATTTGGAGCTGTTCCATTAACATTACGGACAATAAAAATTATTTTAATCATGACAAAGGGTCAAAAAGCTGCCCTTTCAAACTTCCCCTATGTAAGAGTGCTTGGCACATAGTTGGTTCTCACTAATCTGAAGTGAAAAACACTCAGGTAGCACCATCATTTTTGATTGTCAAAACAGAGACTTGATGGTTTTACAAAAGTCTCTGCATGGAGAAAGTGAGTAGTCAGAGTTCTAAACTATGCTTTTCCATCGAGTGTCATGCTATTGTTTCAAATAACCCTTCTGTTGCTCTTCGAGATGACAGCGTGGAGTATCTTCAATAGGAAGTGTGGAAATGTGACTCTGCATACTTTTATTACAGTAATTATGATGATAATTGCCAATTTATGGTGTGTTTACTGTGTGCCAAGTACTCTATGCTAAACGCTTTCCTGGATTAATCATCATAGGCTCCATGTGAACAAAACATAGTGCTATATCCCCAATAGCTAGAGGCACACACAGCACTTGGTACTTAGAAGTGTTTCGTAAGTACTTGTTGAATGAATGAAGGATTACAGAATTCCATTCAATCCTCATACTCTCCCCAATTTGCCAATGAGAAAATTAAGCTCAAAGGTCTCACCTCTGTTATAGCAGGATTTGAACCCATGTTGTCCATCCATAAAGCCTACGCTCTTGACACCTAGGGTGTCCATTTACTTGTTCCATTTTAGCCTGCAGAAAAACATAGAAAATTCAGGAAAGGCAGCTGCACAAGGATTAACTGTTTCCTAGTTCCCCCTACCCCCTTATCCCACTAATTATAGAAGGGCCAGTTTAAGTCTAGCTCCCCTGCCCACGGAGAAAAGAAACATAAGTGCAGGGTAAATAAAGAATGTCATGTGAAGGATTAGAAAATTATAGACATCTTGTGCAACTTTGATGGGATTTTACTGGTAGTATCACACCAATTATACAGGTCTTTCTATTCGGATAAACCACTCATGTAATCACTGACACTTACAACTGACCTCTCCTTGGAAAATGACAAAGAATTCATTGTATGGGGCTTTATTAGACAATTACAACAGGTGAAAACTTCTGCATTCCTTTTCCATTATGTCTTTGGCACTTCTGGGAACAGGAAAGGCACTGAGTTGCTTACATACCTGACCAGCGCCATGCAATTCTGAGCCGGCCAGGGTAGCCACTCCTGGTGCAGCATTAGAGAATAATGCTTTCATTGTCAAGAGAGAAGGAAAGCCTGCAGCTGCCCTGCTGAAAGGTAAATAGGAGGGGAGATTCTCTCCACAGAGAAACCAATTCTAACGCATCTTACATTCCTTGAACCATCACATCAAACCACATGTGGCATGAAAAAAGTGCAGATTTCAATTTAGGTAATGTACACGCCATTGAAGGTTAACAGAGGACCATGACCAGGCCAATTCATCTTCAGGAGATTGATGTCTGAGTTAGACAAGTATGTCATAAAACATGGCCAACGCGGGGAGACGCTCAGGGCTTGCCTCCTTCTTCTCTAATGCACTGCAATGCTTGCCTACAAGAGCGCTGTGGTACTCTAGGGCTATTGCTTTTAACATCGCCTCTGACCCAGATAATGTCAAAATGTCTGAATGCCTGTGATCCTCCTCTTCCAAAAGAGCATCTCTAATGTAATGCAAATGCACGTGGTAGGGGAAATTCCAGCTGAGAAAATGAGGCCTTATATTTCTAAAACCATATACATGTCAATAGCCCATTATTCTCCTGTTTTAAATGTAATTGCAGCCCAGCTTTGAATGAATTCCTGAAATAATAAAATACACAGAGTAGCAGTCTTGCAGTTATTTTGTGCCTGCTCTACCTCCCCTCCATGCCTCCCCAGCCTCAAAAGTCACAGAGACGTTGCAGAGAAGGAAGAGGAGCAGAGGTGAAAGGGGAAGTCAGATCCCTTGTCTTGAATGTGTTATCAGAACAGTATGTGCAGAGAAAATATGCAACATTACAACATCAGTACCTTTAAACCATTTATATAAATGTATCACGCATGTTCCCAGTTAGCATGACAGATTATTTTCAGACAATTAAGAATACTTATAATTGTTTTCTTTGGTAGGAACTTCCTTCAATTTCCAATTTTCATTTAAAGCTAATGTTTCCTGTAGAATCTTAATAGCAATCATTTTGAAAGAACCTTTTAAATGGGTTTCTTTCTTAGTCATGGGAGCTGTCCTGCCTTTTCTTGATAAATTTAACATGTGCGTACTGCAGCTTTTATCGCCAGAACATTCGGATGCAAAGGGGCCATTATCTCATTTGATTGCCATTCTGACACTCTTCCTCTCCAGCTTTTCCACCTCCTCCCCACACTCTCCTTTTCTCAGGAATTATCTAAGAAAAATTTCATATGGTGAAAGGTAACAAATTAATTTCACAGCTGGGAGACTCCTGGTGATCGTCCTAATCTTTTTCTGTCTGGACACAGTACCTCATTTTGATAAGTAAAAAATAAGAAGTCAACTTTTTGGAGCACAGGTGTGAAAGTTACCAAAGAGATTTCCAAAAGTGACACCATTTTAAAAAACTAAATAGAATGGAATTCAGTGTATCTTACACATTTGTAAGAATTCTGACTTCTCAATTCCTTTTAACTTTCAGAATATCAGAGTGAAATATGATCCTTTCATCTTAAAAAGTTCTTGGACTCAACTGTTCTTTAACTGCAAGTTGGGTTAATTTTTACAAGGGGAAGATTTCCATGGTTCAAATTCTTCCACACAGTTTCCTGCAGAAAATCGCCTTTGGGTAATCACTGTGGTTCTTTGGTCCAAGCTCTCAAATCTGTTTACTAATGTTCTTGGAGTCCTTGAGTAGCGTGATGAAGTGTCGCGTTGTCCCATGTAAGAAAGAGTCTATTGAGTTTATTATTTAGAATACTTTTTGTTGCATGCAACAAAATAATCAAAAGTTGCTCAAAATAGAAAACATTTACTGTTTCCATGACAAAAAAAAAAGCCAGAGGAAGTAACTCCTGGGTTGTGCTTGGGATGTAATGATATTGCTCAGGGCCCATGTCCATCCAAGATTCTGCTCCTCGTATCTTCGATGAGAAGATAAGATGTTCAATTATCATCTCAGCATGGGTGTCCATACAGCAAACATCAAAGCTTTTTGGAACCACATCCCAAACAGAAGGGGGACAAGCAATGATGAAAGAAAAATGTCTTTTTTATAACAATTTTTCTAATATATCGGTGGCCGGAACTGGCTCTCATGCCACCCCTACACCCATAACTGGCTCAGGGGAAAGGGTTCCTTCTGCTTTACCCATGGTGGCAGCAGGCGTCTCCTGGGACTGAGCACTCTGCTGTACAATGCAACCGGGGTTTGCTTCAATAAGGAAGAAAGATGGAATGGTGAGCATTTAGGTAAAAAAGAGTGAAATGTGTCTTCTTTCGATTAGCTATTTTGGTTCTTACTGTTAAGAATCAAATAGGCGCTACCCTCTCAGGTAAATACAAAGATTCTTAATTAGATTGAAAAAAGAAAAAAATACCCAAAACCTGAGAATGCAGTCTGGTTAACAGGCATTTCAATCTTCAGTCAGAATCAACTTTCTGCTCCATTGGGGAAAAAAAAAATCTATGAAATACTTGTATTAAGAAAGACACCAGTTTGTTTTCTCTGGACAAGTTTGGCATTGCAAATCACCAGTTGCTTTGAAAAGCTAGTTTTTAACTTGGTTGTACAGAACGCTGATTATATGTTCAATAGAAATTATCAAAAATGATGGTTGTCTTTTGGCCAATCCCCCAAACCCTATACCTCCCAAGAGATCCCTGGAGTATACTGCTAACTGCACCCCTGCTCTTACATCTTAATTGTTTCCTGAACGATAGTTACAAGTTAAGCAGCTGTGAGTTTTGGGTCACCTGTATAAGTACTTGGAATTTACCCTCAAACTCTGGTGTTATGCCAAACAATTTGTGTCCTAAAGCAATCAAATCAATCCTGTGCAATAGTTAAATTTCCTTCTTTGATGTTTCAATGAGCTCATCCTTAAGTATTTGAAAGAGCTGCAGTGCCCTTCCTGCAATTGTCACTTGGCTCTGATCCACATGGATTTGCTGCTTCTGATCGTGTAATCCACATAATCAAAAGTTTTTCCACCTCAAGAGTCAGCCTATTCAATTTTATTATTCCACGCTGATTGCATCAGACTAGGAACAATGGATGCCTTGCTTCGGTAGCACTCGTTAGGTGGTCAAAGATATGAATTTTGTTGCTTTTGGGCCTTATTTATTTTATGTAGCTTTAAAGATATGAGTTGGAAGGTTTAAGGATATTTAGATGTTCCATTTTATCATTAAAATATTTTGATTGTATAATGAGATGCTTTGAGAATCAGAAGCACTTGGCTACCAGCAATAAGCACCAGAAAACCTATAGCTTCGACACCTTAGGGTTGTTGTTCTCTGCCGTAGAAGAGGCCTGTGGATAGCCCAGGACTAATGTCCCAGGCATTCAATGCATGTAAATTTTTTTCTCTTCTCTGCCTCTGCTTCAATATCACCAATGCTGCAGTTTGGTACACAGTTGGAGGTGGGGTGGGATGAGACTAGAAGATGAGGCGCCAACAGAAAGGAAAGGAGTCAGAAAAGAAGGAAATCCTCGTGGGGACTGCAGGAAGGAATGGGGAAACCTTCTCAGGTAGCTGAAGACGTAAAAATATATTAAGTATGGTGGGGACTGCCCGTAGTGAAATCCTCAAAGATTATTTACTGAGGTGTTACCAAGAACCTCGGAGCTTTCATCTTTCTTTAATTTATGTCACAGATTGTATTCATATAAATTCCATGTCTTATCTGTTTTTCATCAAGCTGAATTTCTATCAATGTTTGTAACCCTGAGGATAGACAAAACTAAAATTAGCTCCACTTCAGTCTGAAAGGGGAAATTTTTTGCAGATAAAAACAGTCTCTTTAGGTCTTTAAGTCTATGGTAGTTGATTAGTCCCTGCAGTAAGGAAAATTAAATTTTGTGGTTGAGACCCAGCGTGCTTGGATGGTTTAATAATGTGATGGCCATCGTCCAATGGCTGACAACCAAGAACTAAGGTACACTCTGTACTTGACTCCCTCATGCAACACCTGAAAATCCTGGGGCAAATCAAACAGCAAATTAAAGCTCAGACAACCCTCACCTGCAAGCCATGTTCAGTATAAGGAACTCATTTTAATATTTTTTGGCTGAAGTCATAGGGGATAGGAATACAAAAGAATGGCCATGAAGGAATCCTGTTAAGTTCTTAAAGCACCCTAGTTTGTGAGATGTTTTTTCTCTTTTGCAGTTCCTTGTAACTTTAACTGTGCTTAAAAGTTAGTGACTTTTTCCTCCTCCAAATTCCAGCCTGTAAAAGGGCCAAGTTGAACATGAATAGCAAAAAGGAAAGGAACAAGAAAGAAAGAGCCGTATGAATGGCTGTCCGAGGGAAGGGCTGGGACCTTGTGGAGGAAGCAGGGTTTGGAATTTAACTTTGGTCAGTGGAGCCCTTCTGGTCCTAAGCTGAGACTACGTTTTAATGGACAATTCGGGAATTCGTGACTACACATAGTGTCAGGTTAATGAGGAAAACCAAATAGGCAAAAGTACCACTAGCAAACAGATCTTAATTTTTTTAAGAGAGCAAATCTGAACCATTCTTATAAATACTGAAATGTTTGGTTTGAAGATATGCATTTTTATTTCCAAAGAAATCCCAGGAGAAAGTTCTGGTCTTCTATTTATCATGGATGTATTGTGGCCTAAGGACAAATTGAACATGAGCTAAAAGCTTTATGGTCTAGAGCTAGAGGGTGGAGATATGTATTAGTTCCCTATTGTTGATACAGCAAAATACCACACATTTGTGTTGTTGGCTTAAAACAACACAAATATTTTACCTGACAATTCTGGAGGTCAGAAGTGCAAATGTCAAGGCACTGGCTGGGTTGCCAGTCTTCTGGAAGCCATAGGGTGAATCCATGTCTTTGACTTTTCTAGCTTCTAGAGGCTGCATGCCTTGACTCATGTTCCCTTCCTCTGTCTTCAGAGCATATCACACCAACTTTTGCTGCACATTTCCCCCTTTTGTCTGATTTTGAACACTTTTACCTTTTTTTTTTTTACATAAACCCTTGTGATTGCATTGGGTCCATCTGGGTAATCAAGGACAATATTTCCACCTCAACATCCTTAGGCACACCTGCAAAATCCCTTTTTTTCACTTGAGGTAACATATTCACAAGTCCTGGTAGTAGACTGTGGACATCTTTGGAGGCCATTATTTAGATTACAAAGGATGTTTTAAACTATAAGCTGAATCTCTAATTCAATTGCTGGTTCTGGGATATGTGATATGAATTCCTTTCAACAAGGGGTGGGCAGTGTGCTGTCTCTAGACCACTGGGAGAATTCTTTTGTAAAGTTCAGTTCTAAGAAGAGAAATGAGAGAGATTTTGCTTCCAGTTCAAAAAACTGTGAGAGCTTCCCATGATGTAAACTAAAATTCGGATATATGCTTAGCAAACCTTCCATTCAAGGTTTTTCCCAAATGGTCCCAACTCATTTTGAATTATTATTTCCATTTAAGCCACTCACTCACTCACCTTATGGTACGTTTTCTTCCCCATGAATCTTTGCTTAGGCTATTCTGTCAGCTGATTCTTCTGATATCCAACCTATTCTAGAAGAACTGTTTCATATCCCACCACCTTCATGAAGTTTCCAGATAGTTTAATTGTGTTTTATCATGTATTAAAATAAACAAATGCAAAAAATAGTACAATAACAAAGAGATTTCATATATATGATGTCATTTGTTTCAAACTCTGTGAAGATTCATTTCTTTCATTTCCAGATGAAGAAACTTAGTCTCAGAGAAGTTAGGATAGTTGATGAGGGCCAGGATTTCCGAATCCAGATCCATGCTTATTTTTACTATTTTATACCACCTTTCCAGTCTGACCTCTAGCTCGTCTCTCAGACAGCTGTCCCTGCTTGCTCTTCTCCCGCAGACGGTTGTTTCTGTCTCACGGTGTCTGTCGCAGACTGGTGGCGTCACTGGTTTGCTCGTATCCACCATTCTGTAAGCTCCGAGAGCAGGAACCAGTCTTTGTTTTGTACTCCATTTAGACCCCAAGAAAAAGAAGTAGCATTTATTGAGTGCCTTAGGCATGCCAATCACTTCTTTATTTTCTATTATTTGTAACTTGTGATTACTTTGTGAAAGAGATATTGTTATTTTCCTTTAATAAATGAGAACACTGGAATTTAGAAAGATTATGTAAATTTTTCACAGATGAACAGCAGGCTGGCATGACTCTCAAGCCCATATTCTGTCCACGTGCCCTGCTGTGTACACTGAAGTGTACTATTGTGAAATAATGTTTCCTTCAGGGAAATGGTAAGGTAAGTGTGGAATTTGCCTCGAGGTGAAGCTCCAGGATTATGTTCTGAATGCCAAACCTGTGGGAAGAAGGAGAAGGGAAAGAGCGTTTTGAAGGTCTACATTATATTTTGAGGCTAGCAAAATACCCTCCTCTGTCAGAAAACTGACATTTGAAGTCAAAGCTTGCTTAAGAGATATTATTTTATTCTTTGGTGTATAAAAAGTACCTTACACTCAGATAGCCAGGAGAAATGATTTAAGTTTTATTTCTGGATAATAATTGAGTAACACTTTGGTATGTGATTCACTGCCAAGTACACGCCGTTGGTTTCACACAGCTATAGTTAGCAGTGGCAAGGGCTATTTACTAGGAAAATGATAATGCAATTGGATGTTGTACTGAACCCGAGGGCGAGATAATTTCTGTTGTGCTGTATCACAGGGCTGCCGTTAGCGTCTGTTTGGTCAGCCTGTTGGAAGGGCCTGTGTCGTTGACACTAATTCATAGGATTTGGTTATAGAAAAGGAACGTTTACCTTTATTTAAATTAAATCAAATGAGACAACAGTTCAGACCCAGTCAATCAGTATATTCCAGATTCACAGTTTACTTTTCAGGCATATAGAATAGTTCTTCCCTTTGGACTTGTTTAACTGAAATGTTTACACTTTGACTCAGTAATCTCACTCTTGGGAATGCACACTAGGAAATGACTGAGCACAAGAAAAGAAGCAATAGGCATATTTTTGCAACATTATTTGTAATCATGGAACATTGGAAAAAACCTAAATGCCCAGCAATCAATGAATACCTAACAAATTATGGCACATCCTCTTAAGGGAATCATTATGCTGCAATCAAATCATGATCACGAAGACCATTCAATAAACACACACACAAACCATGTACAGTTGGGAAATGTTATGATGTATGAGTAAGGGAAGAAGTAGAACACGAGCCTTGTTAACGTGCCCCATTTTAGGATTGGGATGCAATTCACAAACCTATGTCAGCTCTCTCTGACCAATAGTATCATAAAGTCCAAGCTAGTCCACCAAGTCCTCAGCCCCTTCCCCATTATATGACCAGAGATTCCCAGAAGCTTTGCAGTGACTGAGAGAATGGGAGAAGTCTAGTCTACTTCAGTCATCTATCCACGTGCTTCCTGCCTCTGAAGTTTGCTGGCCACTGAATACGAATAATGTGGCCTTTCTTAGCCATGTCCAAAGGAGAGTAGCCGAGGGGAAATCCCCTGCTCCAATAGGTGCCTGAGGGGCCAAGAGAATGTTTTTTCACCAATAATGCTTCACAATAGGGACTTCTCAGCAAAATGAAGAAAGCTGCTAGTCTTCAAGTTCTGTTCATTGACTCACCACCTATCCCCATGGGACGTGAAGTTGCCCCAGAGCAGTAGAGTCCTGAAGCCTCCTCATGTCAATTGCTCATGTGCCAGTGTTGGTGAAGAAGGGGGCTCCAGAGGAATTGTGGCACTCTGGGAGAAAAGCCCATCAAAAATATGTAGCCAAATTGTATCCAGTAGAAAATGTCGTCTATGGGAAACAGTGCTGCTTCTAGAGCAAAGATGATTGGGAATTGCCAAATACGAAGGAACCTCTGATGGAACATCTAGGGAACAGGGAGGTAAATATTGTTCTCAGGATAGAGCTGCATTCTCCCTGCTCCAGTTTTCACCAGAAAGGCTTCACTAGTGCCCTCTTGCAATCATTGCATATTCGTCAGCGGAAAACTAACCCCTGATGTCATGCTCACTGAAGAGAATCAACTCATAAGTACCCCAAGCCGCAAGTACAAAAGTTTGTTGTACACTTAGTTCTTTTTTCACATACACACCTAGTCTCTTCTTAGGGAACAAGACTGCATCAGAACCAGTTTTTCCCTGTTATAGAACCAATGTTCCTCTCTCCTTCCCATCTTTGCTCAGACTAGGCATAGTCTTTTGGTTTCAACTGCCTTTATCCTCACGGAAATGAGATTTTAGGAATTCACAGCCTTTAGGCTTGCTTGTAGCCAACTTAACCCACCTGATACAACTCCCTTTCTCCAAATTTCTAGAGACTGATGTGAATTTTTCTGTTTTTCCTATCCCCTCGAGTCCCTAGACATCTTATACAAATTTATCTTCCCACCTCTTAGAATTTTCATACAGGAGAAGGGGCTGATTTTCATAGTTGGAAAGATCATCTTACTCCTTTTGTTCAAGAAAGGAGAGACCTGAAATGTTTAGTCCAATATATGCCTGCCTGCAAGGCATGCTAGCAGCTGAGTCTTGAGTGAAGGAGGAGGATGATAACTGTGGAAAGGAGGAAGGGGAAGAAAAGAAGATGACAAAGAGGGCAAGAAGAAGAAGGGCAAGGAAGAAAAAGAGATGAGAAGAAAAAGAAGGAAATGGTAGAAAGAGGAGGAGAAGGTTCCTATTGTAAAAAATCTAATTATAAATATACTATGAAATAGGATATTAATAAAGGAAGATAGTAGAGGTGTTAGAACTTTGGACATTATTTTTCTTTTTAATGCTTCTTTTACTTATTTCGTATTTGTGTAATGGGCTAGGAAATCAATGCTTGGTGAAATAAACTTGAACACATTTGTGATAGTGTTCAATGGTGCACTGGAAAATTTGTATATTAAAAAACTGTGCTCCATCCCAGCTCTGCCATTTGATTATGTGACATACATGTCATTTGACCTTACTGTGCCCAAACTCATTTAAAAAAAAGTTAGATGATCTCTAACAGAAATTGACAGAACATTTTCATCAGTAACTGCTATGATATTTGTAATGTCTGTTTATGATTCTAAGTGAACAGAAGAAGGGGTAGCAAACTTGGTTAGTATATAATTTGATTTGTTGAAATGAAGATTTAAACAAAAACTTAGTTATCCCAAGATACTGAAAGAGTAAAGATATTGCTAAAAAAAAATGCTAAGTAAAGATTTGGTATGTAGAGAGTAAAAGACCAAGAATATATAAGGAATAGTACAGAATTAAAGGTGAAAACACACACACACACACACAAGAAATTTCCAATTCCAACACTCCTGTGTTTGAATTAAATAATCTCTGTAGGATCCTTACCATGTAGTTACTTAAACAGTGACTTACAAACATTGTTCTGAGTAGAATTAGGGCTTCTCCAACTTGCTCCAAAAGCTACTTCAAAGGAGCAAAAGGGAAGGAGAAGAAGAAGGAAATGAGGAGAAGGGGGGCCCTGCCACACAAATTATAAACTACTTCAAGGAGAGGAAAAAGGAAATTCTTCCAGAGCAACTCCATTTTCAGCTTTATTATATATAAGAATTCTGCCAAAAAATTGGTCTGGAACAAAAACGTTCCATTACTTTAAAATACTTTTGAAAACCTCTGGTCTGTATTATGCTTGAACATCATCATTACTTGTTTATGCCCATATTAAATTATGGCATCCGAAACAGAACAGACTATAACAATATGACCTAATTTTTTAAAAATAGTGGCCTTATAGAGAATTCCCTTCAATACTTAACACAGAGTCAGTTTTTTGTTTTGTTTGTTTTTGTTTTTGTTTTTCTAGTTAGTTAGCTTGTTTGTTTGGCAACCAGAAAACTTGTCTTCTTATCCCTGTTTGGACCAGTTATTGGATTAATGTGCCCCCTGGGAAGAGGTATAAACTTGGGTGAAGCAGTTCCTTTCAGTTTATAGCAAGCCTGAGAAGGGCCTCAGCTCTAAATTCAGGAGGACTGGTCGTGGCTGGAGATTGAGAGTCTTCACCTTCAGGGGGCCATGCAGCAGGCATAGCAGGCATGTGCTATATAGTCCACCCTTGCATTTCTGAAGTCCCTGTTTTCATATAATAAATCTACTCCATCTGGGATCAGCTCTTCCAAGAATCTAGATGGTCTCTTTTCCTAGGGAAGCTTACCAAAAAAAAAAAAAAAAAGACTTTTTCTGTCCTCCAAGTTATAGGAGATGAGAGCCTCTTTATATGCTGCCAACGTCTCCTGGCTTTCCCACTGAGCCTTACATTAGTGATTAACCACAGGCATTTATCATATTTTTCCCAATGCATTGATGGCCCCAAGCAATAGCCTTCTAATTTCTTAGTTCTTATAAGAGCTCCCTCTCCCCATCCATGCACACCTAACTTGTTAAATGCCAGTAACGTTGCACCAGTCAATGCATTTCCTTCCATAGTGGCTGTCCCAGTTTGGCACTAGTGAAAATTTAAAACATTTTTCTACTATATGCCAGGGGCTATTAATATTTCACCCATTGTCTGTGATGGAGTCCTCAATTCCAACCAGACAGATACAGATCCAATTCCAAAGTCTAACTTAGTATCTGCTTTTAGGGACCACTCCTGGTACCAGTGTTGGAGGTGGGAACCCTAGGAAACAAACATTAAGATGGATATTTGCACACCAAAAGTTTATTGAGGACTGCTCAACCCCTGTAGCTAGAACAACTGTAAGGAAGGCAGGAAAGGAGGGCGGGCGTAGGCACAAGCTGAACCATGATGCAATTCCAACAGAGGCACGAGCTGATCCCACAGGAGATGCTGGAAGTGCAGGTGGTTCTTCAGAGATGTCTCAAACTGAGGCAACTGTAGCCACCCATGAGCAGTCACTGGCTGTGGGCTGCCCCAAGGGTAGGAGCATAACTTCTAACAGTTCCCTTCAGCAGAGAGCAAAGCTTGGGGAATAGCTCAGCTGTGGGACCTTAGCAGCCATCACTCCCAGCAGCTCGGGGAATGAGTGGCTCCATTCTTAATGAGGGGATCCAAGTGATATCCAACAGCATCTACTAGCAGGGAGGTCAAACTCATTTTCACCAGAGGCTGCAACAGTCTCGCAGTTGCCTTCAGAGGGCCAAATGTAATTTTAGGACTGTATAAATGTAACTATTCCTTAACTAGAGGCAAGGAGCTTGGCACTGAGGCCAGGTGAAACAAGGTACCAGCACAGCTGCTGGAAAAAACAAGGTGGAGGGCCAGATTCAGCCTGTGGGCCTTGTGTTTGCCACCTACCCATGTTAAGCTTTGGTTTTTCTACAGGGGTGTCATGCATGATTTAAGTCACTGGTGGCCTTCCCCAGTTAAAAGACAGAGAGATGCAGTTTAGTGAGAAGCACTGAAAACAAAATCCACCCAATTTGCTGAGCAGTAGCACAGTCTTCCTGGATTTTGCTGTGACAGATCAGTCAGACACACAATTTCAGAAAAGAAGATCAAAAAGTCATATTTATGAAGAACACTTATTCCAGAACACTTAGAAAATGATAAGTTAATGGTCAACACATTTATGAAGGGTTCTGTCACTAAAATTAGTAACCAGCTGCTTTCACCACCCTAACGAAATAAAAGAAACTAAAGGATCAGGTTCAGCCCAAGATATGGGGAAAATTGCTAAAATACATACTAGATAATTTAAAAGTTTATTGTGGAATATTTTTGGAGATTTTGAAAAATTCTCTACTTATGTTTCTGATATGACATAGTAGCTACCTTCTACACAGGTGGCAAACACAAGGCCCATCATCCTCGTTTTATCCGGCCTGGCACCTTGTTTCTATCTGGCGGCAGGGCCAAGCTCTTTGCCTCTAGTTAAGGAGCAGTTACATTCATACAGTCTTAAAATTATATTCAGTCCTTTGAAAGTAACCACGAGGCTGATGCAGCCCCCAGTGAAAATGAGTTGGACACCCCTGTGAGTGCCTACTCAGTAAATTAAGTGAGGTATTATCCTAGGCATTTAAATATCATCAAACTATCCATACTTCCCAAAGCAATTTATACATTCGATGCAATTCCTATTAAAATACCAATGACATATTTCACAGATATAGAACAAACATTTCAAACATTTATATGGAGCCATAAACAACCCTGAATAGCCTCAGCAATTTTGAGAAAGAAGAACAAAGTAGGAGGGATCACAATACCGGACATCAAACCACATTAGAAGGCCACAGTATCAAAACAGCCTGGAACTGACATGAGGACAGACACATAGACCAATGGAACTGAAAAGGGAGGTCAGAAATAAACCCGTGTCTCTACACTCAATAAATATTCAACAAAAGGGGCAGAAGTATAAAATGAAGTAAAAATAGCCTCTTCAACAAATGGTGTTGGGAGAGCTGGACAGTTATATGCACAAAAATGAAACTTGACCACCAAATTACACGATACACAAAAATAAACTCAAGATGGATAAAAGACTTCAATATAAGTCATGATATCATAAAAATCCTAGAGGAGGACATAGGCAGGAAAATCTCAGGTATTCCACACAGCAATATTTTCACCGGTATATCCCCTAGAGCAAGGGACATAAGAAAGAATAAACAAATGGGACTTCATTAAATTAAAAATCTTCTGCATGGCTAAAGAAAACATCAGCAAAATGAAAAGGGAACCAACCACACAGGAAGACATATTTGCCAATGATACCTCGGACAAGGGTTTGAACTCCAAAATATAATAAACAAGTCACACAACTCCACATCATGAAGACTAACAATCCAATTGAAAAATGGACAAAGGACCTGAACAGACACTTCTATAAGGAGGACATACAGAGGGCCCAGAGACATAAGAAAGGATGTTCAGCATCATTAACCATCAGAGACACAAATTAAAACCACAGTGAGATACCACTTCACACTGGTCAGAATGGCCATATCATAAACAATCAAATCAACAAACAACAAGGGCTGGTGAGGCTGTGGAGAAAAGGGAACCCTAGTGCACTGTTGGTGGGAATGCAGACTGCTGCAGCCACTATGGAAAACAATATGGAATTTCCTCAAAAACTAAAAATGGAACAGCCTTTTGACCCAGCAATTCCACAGCTGGGATTATACCCTAACAGCCCTGAAACACCAATCCAAAAGAACCTATGCACCCAATATTTATAGCAGCACAATTTATAATAGCCAAATGCTGGAAACAGCCTAAGTACCCATCAGTAAATGAGTGGATCAAAAATCCGTGGTACATTTACACAATGGAATACTACTCAGCAGAAGGAAAGAAGGAATACTATGCAGCAGAAATAAAAAAGTAACTCCTACCCTTTGTGACAGCATGCATGGAACTGGAGAGCATTATGCTGAGTGTAATAAACCAGGCGGTAAAAGGCAAGTACTATATGATCTTACCTATAAGTGGAACCTAATCAACAAAAGAAACAATCGAGCAAAATATAACCAGAGACATGGAAATAAAGAACAAACTGACAGTAACGAGAGGAGAGCGGGGAGGGAGATAACAGGGGAAAGAAGGAGAAGGGTCAAAGAACATGTATAAAGGACACATGGACAAAGACAGCGGGGTGTGGAATGGATTGAATGTGGGAGTTGGGGGTAGGTAAGGTGTGGGGGAGAAGTGGGGGGAAACGGGGACAACTGCAATTGCACAATAAAAAATAATATTGTAATGACTACATATAATGTCAGTATAATGTCAGATGGGTGCTAGGTTATATGGCATGATTACTTCATAATTCATACAAATGTCTAATCACATGGTTGTACATCTGAAACTCATACAATTTTGTCAGACAACTGTAATTTAAAAATAAAAATTATTAAAGAAACAAATAGCTGATAAATATCATAACCTGGTCAGGTTGTTTATATTCCTAAAAAAATAATAAAGTAAAAACTAAAATTAACTTAAGTTAAAGAATAAATATACTATTTTACCTTATATGCTTTCCTGCATTTTGTACATGGACTCTGTTTAATTTTCACAGACTTAGGATATGTATTCTAACACGTAGTCTGTTGGATATAGGAGCCTATTACAGAATTAATTAAGAATAAAAAGCTTTGAATACACATCATATTGATAATCATCCCCACCAGCTAATTGTGTCATGTAAACTTTTCTTATCACATAGAACCTGATTTCTACCCCAGTAAATGTTTAGGAAATTCCTGTTGGTATTCTGCAAAATACTTTATCATCTTAAAGTTTCCTTTTTCCCCTCTCTTTAGTAAATGCTTTGAACTTCCTTGCTTCCTGTTTTCCTTTTTGCTGCTACGAATACCTTCTCTAATAGCTCTACTAATGAAAATAATTAAAATAATGACATTAATAAAGTATAAAATTTGAGAATTTCCTGTGGTTATCTTTAAGTAGGAAGGAAGTTTAAATTTCTCCTCCAGTATTTAATGAAATACATGTGCATGTGCAAACACATACACACACACAGACACACACACACAGATTTTCCCTCGGTGTCCTTAATGACATGCTGTAATTACTGAAATGCATCAACCATCTCGAGAGATGTAGTCTTGAACTTAAATTCTCAGAACACAATCTCTAAATTGCAAAAATGGTCATTGTATGAAGGCTAATTTACTAATTTATCTGTAGAAAATAATTGGCAAATTGAGAAACAAAATAAAATCTTCAGGAAACAACCAATAACTTTGTTGAGTAAGCTTTTTTCTGGTTCTCTGTGTAAAGGAGATGCTAAAGACAACAAAAATGCAGTAAGACGCTGGAGAAGAAGGAAGTGGTACAGTGCAAAATCTCAAAAACCATTAAACCGAAGTGCAGTAGGTATGTATTCTAAACTAAGTGCCCAAAGCACCTCAATGCAGGTATTCACTCATCCTAACCATAGTGATATTCTCAAGGACGGGTGCTTGCCCCTAGCCAGATCATGGAAAAACTGATGCTGAAACAAGTTCCTGACTTACTTTGGACATCTGAGGCAAGCTATGCCTGAAGTTAGGGCAAGGATAAGTCAGTGAACAGGGTCCTCTGATGATTATACCGCATTTGCCTTGTGAACACTCGTACCATAAATGTTGCCTCCTTTGCCTTCTTGTTCTAGAATTGACAGATTACTCTCAAAAAGAATAGTTCTATGCTTTTCACTGTGTGCATTTCTTTAATTCTCAGTCACATTTGGAGACTCGTTTCACAAAAGTAGTTTGCCTGCCGTTTGGAACGATGTCTGCTCTCTGACTCTGACTTACGATGTGCTTGTTCTGAGTGAAGAATCTTCTCAGCCTCTTAAGAATTTATCCAGTGTAATTAGATACACCCTGATTCATCTAAATGCTATCCAAAGGCTAAATATCTGTGGCTTTAATTGAAAAAGCTCATTAACTTTAAATAGAGCTAAATTTATTGAGGGAAAAAAATCTCAGTAGAAATACTCTAATAGATTGTCTAGAAAGACTGAAAAGGAAAGGTTTGTATATTCTAAACCAATTAATTTTGATGTTGTCTACATCATTCCACTTTGGATCTGAGTCTAAGTACTTTAAAATGTATAGACTTTATGTGGATCTTTATTGAAACAGACTGCATGCTGGCTGAGTTCTACTTATTTGCAAGATATTCAGCATACTTTACTGTCTTAAACTAAATCATCTCTCTGGGTAAACAAATAGTAGGTGAGGGGGAATTTCCCTTTATAGAATTTTTTCAGGTAATAAGTGGAAAAGGAATGATATGATTAGAATATTACCATGTGCAATCCCTAATGAACGAATACCTTTAAATGCAGATTACCGATAGTAGTTGTGCTCAAATATGAAAAGCTGCATCTGGTCAAGGCTCTAAAGTAGGGTTTTTCAAATGTCAACGTTATTGGCATTTTGGGCCAGATCGCTCTTCGTTGCAGACTGTGTCCCTTCAACACTCTCCCGCATTCCTGCATTGACAGCATCTCTGGCTTCTGCTTCCTGGATGTCAGCATCGTCCTGGTGTTGGGAAAAACTAAAAAGACACATCCCCCTTGGGACCCAGGGGGAGGGGGAACAAAACCAACCCCTGCTGAAAGTCACTGCTATAGATTCAGCTATTGATTTACAAGAAATATATAGGATTGCCCAGACACTTTGAAATTATAAAGGACAAATAACTGTGTTTGGTTGCTCGCGTGGGTGGGAAAAATAAATTGAAGGGAAACCCATAGATTATCAACCAATCAGAGTTTGTAGATCTAATTTGGATGTTGATTAAAACAGACTGTAAAAACAATAAATAAATTATTTGGATACTGACTATTTGATTTATTTAAAGAATTATGGTTAATATTTAGCTGTTAAGATGCTACAGTTATGTTTTTTAAAAAGAATTCTTTTAGAGATATGTATAGAAATACTCACAGATGGAATGAGATGATATCTAGGGTTTGCTTCAAAATAAGGAATGAGATAAAGTGGGGAGTGGATAAATCAATGGCCACGAGTAAATGATTTTAAAAGCTGGGTGGTAGACACTTGAAGGATCTTTATATAATTCTGGTCGTATTTGTCCAAAATTTAAAAACTGGATGATAAACATAAAAAATAAATTGTATTATTTCTAGAAAAGTTGGTTTCTTTGGGTAACATTTATAAGAAGAAAAATATGTATATAGTATTCATAGCCCTTCGTGGGGAAATAAACAGCTCTATATAAAATTTTTTTCAATCTTTAAGTACAGTTTTGGGGGGAGTGCCCCCACTGTAGTATAAAGACCCCTCTTGAAGAAAGGGATGCATGCCAAAATATCAAACTTTCTATACTAATTTAACCAGATAGCCTTTGAGGCCAGATGCATTTAACTTTCTGACCCATGGGGTTATGTTAGGACTATTTAATTAATTCAGCAAAAAGTTTTTGCTAATCAAATTTTCATCTCTCCTGACCAAATTCATGAAATAATTCTTAAAATTTTTAATGTTCTTATTTGGGCAAATTCACATTTTGGCACTTCAACTGCCAGTGTACTTAGTTAGCAGCATCTGAACTGCTCCCTTAGACTCCTTTTATTTTTCTTGCCTGCAGACTCTTCCTCACCAATTCTTCATGCACACAAAGTTATCAGTATAAGGCACAGACATATTGCATCACCTCCTGCGCAAACACCTCAGTGTCTCCTGAATCCATCCACATTAATTATTTAACCCTCAGCCTGGCAGTCATGGCTCTCTGTGAGCTGGATGAGATGTTTCTAATTACTACTCACTATATTAAATCGGAGACCCTCACAGAATATTCACAAATAAACTCTGTGCTCCGGGGATCTTCTTTCCTTGCATCCACTGTGCAGTTTCTTCCTACATACATTTATTCTATACCTGTATACCCACCTGTCCCACTTTCACCTTTTACATGACACGCATGCTGCAGTGTTTGACCAGTCACCAACTACTCCACAAATAGGTTTTGTGAAGCAGTTGAGATTAATCAGTCTTGCCCACTCCCATTTCTTTGTACTTCTTCAACCAGTCACCAATGATTTTGTTACTTGGGATGAAAGTATATCTGCCCAACTTCACCACTTCACTGAGATTTCTTGGAAGATAGAAACCATATTTTATCTAACTTTCATAGCTACAATACTTGATGGCATACAGGTTGCAGGAAATGTTTGTTGAATTAAGTACAGTGATATTTTCACTTCCAGAAAATAAACATACCACTCAAAGCAGAAATGGATGCAAAAAGATCATAGAATTCAGAATTGTCATTTAGAAACAAATAGTAGAGCAGAAATTTCTGTGAGGTGATTTAGTCACCATAGGAGAGAAAAAGTCTATGTGATGAGTGAAAGGTTCAGGGTGAAGTTTGGTTTCTAAATCCTGCCATTTGCATCTCTAGAAGAAACCTCACCTACAAATAACTGGAACAGAACTGGTGCTAGAATACTTCCTTACCAACAGCTGCATATGCACAGTTACTCTGTCTTAGCCTAGTTTCTCTAGAAAACAGAAGCTAAAGCAAGACTTAAGCACTACGCTCTGGCTGGTGTGGCTCAGTGGATTGAATGCCAGCCAGTGAACCAAAGGGTCATCGTTTCGATTCCCAGTCAGGGCAATGTGTGAGTTGCAGGTTTATCCCCTGTAAGGGGCACATGAGAGACAACCATGCACTGATGTTTCTCTCCTTCTTTTTCTCCCTCCCTTCCCATCTAAAAATAATAAATAAAAACCTTGAAAAAATAAAATAAAAAAAACTTAAGCACTAACACTATTGTGAAGATACTTTTTAGGATACCAATGTTAAACTGTTTATTAGGAAACAAAAGACTCTATACCCTGTGGAGTCATGGTTTTTCATTTGAGTCTACAAGTGGTAAGGTGAGCTCCTATTTAAAATACTGTGATGCTGCTTGTTAGTAACAGGTGGCTCCATGATACCTTCAGAACGGCCGATCCGGTGGCTAATTCCCTCCACACTGGAGAATGTAGCAGAGAGATCCAAGTGTGGAGAAAGTGCTGGGGGACAGCCCTTATTTCTCACAGTCAGAGATTCCCAAAAGTTTCCAGTGGTGATGAGAGCAAAAGCAATCTCTCTGCTGAGCCAGTCAAGACCAAGCTGGGGGTGGTGCTGCAATTTACAGCTTCTCCAAATCCCTCCAACCCCTTTCCCAGACCTGGGGACCATTCATTGACTTTCTATTTCTATGTACTTGCCTATTCTGGACTCTCTTTAAATGGAATCATACAATATGTGGCATTTGATGTATGATATATTTTATTGAGCATGTGTTTTCAAGGTTCATCTGTGTTGTATTATATGTTAGTATTTCGTTTCTCTTTATTGGTGAATAATATTCTGCTGTATCAATACACCGCATTTTACTTATCTGCTCATCACTTGGTTGATCCTGGGTCATTTCCATTTTTCAGCCATTATGAGTAATACTGCTACGAACATTCTTGTACAAGATTTTGTGGGAACATATATTTACATGTATATGAGTGTGTGTACACTTGGTAGTGAAATTACTTAGTCATGGTGACAACATTTTTGAGGAACCACCAGGCTGTTTTCCAAAGCTGCTGCACCATTTAACATTTTAATAGCAATATGTCAGTGTGCCAAATTCTCCATATCATCAGCAACACTTTTATTATCTGTCTTGCTTATTACAACCAATCTACTGAGTTTCATAAAGTGAAATCTCATTGTGATTTTGCTTTACATTCCCCTGATTACTAAAGATGTTAAGTAACTTGCATATATGTATTAGCTATTTGTATATCTTTCTTGGAGAAATTATCTATTCAGATTCTTTGTCTATTTTTCACTTGAGGAAGAGTTCCTTATCTATTCTAGGTACAAGTCTCTTATTAGACACATGATGTCAATCACCTTTTCCCATTTTATGAGTTGTACTTTCACTTTCTGGATGGTGTCCTTTGAAACACAAAAGTTTTTAAATTGTGAAAAAGTCAAATTTATGTATTTTCTTTTGTTGCTTATGGTTTTGCTGTCAAATCTTAGAAACCATTGCCTAATCCAAGACTTATGCTTTTATAGTTTTAGTTCTTACATTAGGACTTTGACCCATTTGGGGTTAATTTTTATATATAATTTGAGATAGGGGTCCAACTATTCTTTTCCCTGTGGATCTTCAGTTGTCTTGGCAACACTAGTTTAAAAAGACTCTTCTTTCCTATAGAATGGTATTACCAACCTTGTCAAAAATCAAATGACCATAAATGTTAGAAATAACTTCTCAGCTCCCAATTCTGTCCCACTGATCTGTAATGTTTTGCCTTCGACCAGTATCATACAGCAGAGATTACTGTAGATTTGTAGTAAGTTTTCAAATTGGTAAATGTACATCCTGCAACTTTATTCTTATTTTTGTAAGATTGTTTTGGCTGTTTTGAATCCCTGACTTACCCATCTGATTTGAAAAATAAGCCTTGGAAGAAAGCAAAGAAGGGAAGAAGAAAGGAAGGAAGGGAGGGAGGATTTCTGCAAGGAAGACCACAAGGATTTTGATACGGATTCCACTGAATTCATTAAGCAAGTTGAGGAGTTTGTCACCTTAACAATTTAAGTATTCCAATCTTTGAACATGGTATGTTTTTCCATTTACATATGTCATCTTAAATTTTTAAAGTTTTTGTCATTTTTAGAGTAAATGTTTTATATTTCTCTTGCTCAATTTATTGTTAATTCCGAACTATTATTATTATCAACAAAACTTCTAATATCTTTCTAGCTTGTTTTTTACTTCACAGTCTAATGCCTGTATGTTAAAGTAGAAATATGCAAAGAAATTGAACAGTAGTAACACATTTAATTTTCCTCAAAACCCATAAAGGCTGCGCTGAGGAAGTTGTGTGGCAAAAACAAAGCTTGCACTTTCAAGTTCATTTTTTCATTTTTCTCCCTTTTTAAACTGTATCACTTTGGGTTAGTTCTTTCATTCATGAGCTTCATTTTCTCATCAGCAAAATAATAATAGCTAACATTTATAATGTCTTTTTTTATATGCTAGATACTCTTCTGAGTGTTTTGCACAAGTAACTAATTTAATTCCTCACACCAATTCAATGAAATAGGTATTAAAACTGATCTGTTTCTTAGACTATTAGATCTACACTCCAGTTGGCTGAGTGATTTGTGTGGTCACACGGTACCTGGTGGGACCACCGGACAGACTGTGGCAGTCTGGCTCTGAGACCACGCTCTTAACTGTAATAGTGTATTCATTCCTTCCTCATTGGTAGCAAAAACCACTAAATGAGAAAAAGCACATAATGTTCCCAATACATGGTCAACATTGTATAAAATTGTTCTTTATTATATAAGATTTTCCACAATTAATGATGGAAGATTGTTGATCTTTTCATTGAATAAAAATGATCTACATGAATAAACTCTTTATGGGTATTAAGATAATAAATACAGTGGTGGAGTAATAATTAAACCAGCAAAATGTAGGCTTCAGTTTCTTTCACTTGCACCAACTTCTTCCAACACTGCACATGGTTTATAAACTTGTAATCTTTTTTAAAGAAGTTCCCTCAAATTGTATAAGGTTCAGATCCCATGAAAGCTATATCTGCTCCCGAATACATATTACCAAGACAACTAGAGAATAACCCAGAGAAATTTAGTTTGGAGAAGTGAAGGTAGAGCAGCAATTTTCAACCTTCTTCTTCTCATGACACATAAACTTCTGTGGCACAGCAAACATATACTTTTTGCCAATCTGGCAAAAATAGGTATAATTTTGATTGACTTACCAAAAATAATAATATTAATTACTTATCCTTTTTGCTCTAATGTTACTTTTTAAGAAATTGGGTGCCTGTACTTGTATATAAGTATTTCTAGTACCAAGAATTAACCAATCAGAAGCAACCTTATTATGCGATGTAACCATTAAGATGCAACTCTATTATATGACCTACATATTTATGGCTCAGGACAGGGCATTCACACTGGATGGCTACTGTTGTGTTGGCTGTTGTCATTTTTTTATTTGACAGTTAGGGGAAAAGAGGTCAGTGCTCCTGTCTAACTAATCAGATATTACATATTTTAAAAATTCTTGTGACACCCCAGTTGAAAATCGCTGAGGTAGAGTCTCTCCTGTAACTAAAATGACAAAAAGAAGGAGGAAGAGAAAGAGGAGATGGGAAGGAGGAGTCTTGAAGAAAAAAGTTCGGTTTCAAATATGCCCCTTTACGACAGTGAAAGGAAGAGTCAGATAAGATGTGTTATTGGAGGGGTCCTGGGACAAAGCTGCAGATATGGGAGCCATTAACCAGAATGACAGCTAAAGTCACCTCAGGAAAGCGTGTGGCATCAGGCCAATAGTTCTCAACTATAGGCAAGTGTGCCCCCCACATGCCTGGGGATGCTGCTGGCATCCAGTGGGCAGAGTCCAGAGAGGTTGCTGAACATCCTACAGTGTATAAATTTGTCTCCTTCCTCCAAAATGTCAGCATTGTAGAGGTTGAAGATCTCTGTAATAGATGAAGACCAAAGAGTTGGACCAAGGAGAAGACTGAAGAAAATATTATGTAAACAGGGATGAGGACACCCAGTATTTCTGCAGGCAGAGGGGGTTAGAATCTGTTCTCAAGGGTCTATACAGAAATATAGGAAGTAGAAAATGGCTCTTATTATTCCCACATTCTAGGTCACCCAAAAAAGATCATCATACTGTCTTGTCAGTGGTGTCTACCATCTTCCCTCTGCAACGGCTTTGCCAGGGTGATGATTCTCAGATGAAGTAATGCAACTTAATTATGTCCAGGATAATAGGAGTGTGAATAGCATACAGATGCTCAACATCTGCTAACCCAAAATTGAAATAACTCTTCAAGTTAATGCCTTTTCATGGGCCCTGGATGAGTTGCTGACATATAGAGTCCCAAATGTCTATTCTGCAAGTTTTGCTTTCTGTCTCACGTTAGGGTGTATCTGGATTGGTATCATTCCATGATACTTATGGTTTATATTAGTTGTTCAGTTAAGGAGAAACTAAAAAATAAATTATCACTGTGCTAATTTGAACAGATGATAGCAGTTACTATTCATGTGACTTTTGTGAAAGAGTAATTTCTGAGGAAAGATACATATACTCTCTCTCACACACACAAAAATACATATCGCATATTTCTTTTGCCCATATTTCTTATCCCTGGTCAATTCCTCTAATTTGTCAGAGGTCCACATTCAGTGCTGCCCTAGAATGCATACATGGGGTAGGAAGGTAGGAAGCAAATCCTGAGAAATTCCTTCTATACATATTCTTAGTCCTGATCATACCTTACACTCATTGCACCTCTCTGCTCTTCTCTACAGCGGCTCTAATTAGCTTGTCAGTGTCTTGCCTTCCATGTTTGATTCATACTCGTGTCTTCGTTTCAAGTGTGATTTTGGATCTTCTCTATATATTTCTAATTCTCCACTGTATGGGGCATCTAACTATTTTTGTTTCTTTGTGTTGTTTTGTTTGCCTGGTTGGATGGTTTGTTTTGTTTTCTGACCAGAATCTGTTACCTGTTTTTCTGGTAACACTACCTTGATTTTCTTTTGGGGAATGACCTGCTCATTCCCTACAGTTTGGGTGGGGAATCCATTTTCCACACTCTGGGGGTGGATCTTAGACCTAGGGTCTTAGCCAGTTTTCGTATTATTTTTCTCTGGTCATTGTTATTGGCCCATGGATGATCTTGTGACCCTGGTTAGCTAAAAAAAGATTCAATCCAAGGTCATGTTTTGAACTTCTGAAATGTTTTCTTTCTGCTTGATTTGTTCAGTTGTGAGGACTTTGGTCTGAGCATTTCAGCAGCCATTTATCTGAGAACAGTCTGCTTGGAAACGAGGCTGACAAAGGGGAGCAGATCCACAGCATGGAGGGAAGGAGAGAGGGAAGAGAGAGTGAGGAGGAGTGATGGAGAAAGAGGAAAAGACAGAGATAAAAATCATAGAAATATTGTGGAGTTCTTATAACATCATGTGCGTACCAGGATCTAGCTGGACCTGAAATCCATCTCCACATTCTTTATTACTACACAAATAGTTCAATTTCTACTAACTTCATATAAAACCAATCAGACTAATTCCTTTATTTAATAAGTAATTTCTAGGGATTCTGGGAGTAGAGAGTAAAAAAGATGGAAGCAGCTCTCATGGAGCTCACAGTTTAGTTAGGAAGGCAAATTTTGGACAGGAGAACACACAAGTGGCGAGTGCTGAGAGAGGAGTACAGGGTGCGCTGGGTGCATAAAGCACGAGGACTTGACCCAGTTAAGGCCAGGGAGAGTCTCTCGACTAGACCCCCGATAACAGTGACTGACATTATTGTGTTAGATTGTATACTAGTTATCTATTGCTATATAACAAGCTATCCTAAAACTTGGCTTTCAAAGCTACAGATTTTCTAAAATCTCGTCGTTGCTGTGGGCTAAGAATCCATGAGTACTTTAGTTGCATGATCCTGGCACAGGTTCTCTCATGGGACTGCAGTTAGGATGTGGCTGCAGACTGTCACCTCAAGGCTCAACTGGGGGAAGGCTTGTTTGTGAGCAGCTTTAGAAGACTCAGTTCCAAGTTCACTTACCTAAACTTCTCCACAGAGCTTCCTTGCTACGCAACAGCTGGTTTTCCCTAGATGAGCAATCCAGGAAAGAAGGAGAGAGCACGCCCAAGATAGAGCCCACAGACTTTACATAACCTAAGCTCAGAACTGACATATCTTCACTTCTGTTGTGTTCTATTCATTAGAAGCAATCACTACATCATGGTCACACTTAAGGGAAGGGGATTGCAAAGAACATGAGAACCAGGAAGAAGGAACCCTTGGGGCCATCTTACAGGTTACCTACAACAGTCTGGGTTTCCCTAAAAACAGATCCTGAGCATGAATTTATGTGCAAGAAGGTGTAATAAGAAATTGATCCCAAGCAGCATTGTGAGGATGCAGAGAAATAGAACAAGAAAGGAAGGGCAGCTAGTAAAGGGTCGCCCTTGACTGCATGTTTGCGTTTCCCGAAAATGCATGTTTTGAAACCTAACCCCTCATGTGATGGTGGGGCCTTTGGGACCTGATTAGGTGATGAGGATTCTTTTGTCATGAATGGGATTAGTGCCCTTATAGAAGCTCATGGAGATCCCCTGCCCCTTCCACCATGTAAGGAAGCAGTATTAACATGGCTGTCTATGAACTACGAAGTAGGTCTTCGCCAGACACTGAATCTACTAGTACCTTGATCTTGGACTTCCCAGCCTTAGAACTGTGAGAAATACATATCTATTTGTTATAAGCCCTTAGTCTATGACATTTTGCTATAGCCACCTAAATGGACTAAAATAATGGCCTTTAATGGGCAGATTATAGCCCTGTGCCATTAGGTTCCATCCCATGGGATCCCTCTGAAACACTGCTGATAATTGTCCCACCAAGCAGTAGGGAAGCTGGGGTATTTGTTCATCATCTCCTGTCTCACCTGGCTTCAGAGTTACCTAGAATTGTCTGCAAGGATGTGACAAGCACCAGCAGCACCTCTATAATTGCCTTAGAGACTACCCCTGTCTATGTGACTGGACTCCTGGGATTTTCCCTCCACATTCAGGAGGCTGGTTATTTCTGACATACAAAGAATTGTATTCAATTCATAAATATCCACAAAGTGTGTGCGTGTGTGATATATATATATATATATCCATTTGAAATTATAAAACAAATTTAAATACAGTCCCAGCTCTTAAGACATGTCTACTTTACTGGAGGAGACAAAGTAGGTGTGAAGTATCCATTGCATAAGAGAGTTCAATGCTAGTGGCGCACATTATGTCATGGAGAAGAAATGGGAAGGCTTTATGCATGAAAAATTGTCTAGATTTTGAAGAGTAAAAGCATGGTAATGTTTAGATGTTTAAAAACACCCAGAAATACAGTTTGACAAGAGGTGTGTCATGCCAGAGAAGTTACTAGGAGAGGAGGTTGGAAGTTGGGTCTAGATACTGGAAAACTTCAAATGTCATCTTCCTAATTAGATTTCATTGGCAGTTGGGGATTGATGGAAGTGTTTCAGATAGACGTGACATGGTCATATATTATAAAATAAATGTCTCATCCCAGCGAGCATTCACATTTACAATGAACAGAGTGGAAAAATGGGATTTATAAGGTTTTTAAAAAGTTGTTTGAAGTGAATTACTATTGCAATTATTATTATGTATTATACACTAATGATGGTAAACTCTGAATCATGCCATGTACTCTAGATTTGAGGTTGACGAACTTTTTTCCCAATGGTTCAGAGAGTGAGGATGTTAGGCTTTGTGGGCCACATGTTCTGTGTTGCAATTACTCAGCTCTTCTGCTGTAGTATGAAATTTGCTATAGACAATATATAGGTAAATGGGTGAGACTTTATTCCAACAAAACCTCACTGACAAAAAGAAGCTAGATTTGACTTGCGGGCCATTTAGAGCTGACCCCTGCCCTAAATCAGTGCTCCTCAAATTTTCACGTGCAGAAATCACTAGAGACTTGTTAAAATGAGGAGTCTGTTTTACTAACTGCTGGGTAATGCCGACCCTGCTGGTCTTTGGACCATGTACTTTTTGAGTCACAGGGCAGTTATAGAGTGAAGATACATGAATCTTGCTTTCCCAAAACTTAGCATTTTTTAAGATGCTTGGGCTCCTCTCCCTGCAGATCCAAGTTCAGCTAGGAATCTGGGATGGGGCTCCAGCGTCTGTGCTCTCAAAAGCCAGGCGACTGTTACAACCATGCAAGTTTGGAAGCCCTGGGTTAACCATCACAGAGTCCCTCCGCAGTTCCTGAGATTTTCCATTGTTCTCAGGAGTGGGTAACGTTCGTTTGTAAGATCCTGCTGTGAATATTGCAGGGTGAGGCAACAGGAGATAAAAGATGGTGTCGCAGGCCTAAAGGATCTTTAACCCAAGGCACAGAGCTGCAGGCAGAACGTTCTGGAGCATTCAAAGGACTATACCCTTAAGTGCATATTATTTATAGAAACACAGTCCCTCAACCTCCTCCGCAGTAAATATTGCTTTACTTTCTTCTTCAATTAAAGCCAGTACAGAAAGAATTGGAAGTGATATTTACACTCCCCTAAGGAAAATGACGGTAAACACAGCTAACACTTTCGCCTTAAGAAAAACACTTAACTAATAGAGCTAGGAATTATAGTATACCCTTGGTACTTGGGGCAAGAGACTTTGTGACCCATGTCCAGAAAAAAAAAAAAAAGCCTTTCTTTAGAGAATGTCTCCTTCAGACAAAGAAGTACTTCTTCTGGCTAGTCAAAAATGTGTACTGGAAAAATAGATGTTCTTTTTTATTTTTAAGACAGCTCTTTTCATCCAAAATGCTAGGGCCTCATAGAAAAAAAAATGACTTTATTTAAATTACCTGAAAATAATTTATTTTTAAAAGAAAATGTATCAAAATTATACTTTTCAAACACTAGTGGCACGAGGAAAGCCTAGGAAAAGAAATATTATTTTTGAGGTGGTTCTGAAATTTTTGTCCCTGCAATGTTCTAAGTTCATGGAATAAAATGGGTTCTTATAATGTCTCTTCAGGGGTCCCTGGTCACTACAGCTCCAGCTAGTAATGGTTTATTTACATACCGTAAAGGACTACTGAAAGGCTGTTTCTCACATGCACTTTATGTGGTTCCATTCTACACCATCACCCCAATAACTCACCATCATCTGCCTAAAAATTCTGAAACTCCATAGCCTGGAGTGCAGTCTCCTTCAGAGTTTTACCCTACCCAACTCTTCTAGCCTAACCATTGCCTGACCCCCCGCCACCCTGACCAATGCCTGATTGTATAGTAATACCAGCTTTTGTGAAGTTTCCTGAGCACACCACGCATGATGATTCCTCAGCACTCGCAGGGGCACCTGCTTGGAAAGCATGTTCCTATGCCACTTCCCCCACCCCCCACCTCGCTCTCTGATCAGCAACCTATGACTAATGCTTCTAAGTCAGTGCAAGCATGACTTTGCCTGCAAAGCTGCCTCTGACTTAGCAGCATGGTACTCTGTGCCTCCATCCAGCCTCCTATCTGCCCCCATCAAAGCATTGTCATATCATGTCATTTCTGTTCAGTCGTTGGCTTAAGTTTGTTTCCAAGCAAAACTAAAAAATCTTTAGAAACAGGACTGTGCTGGTCCATCATCCTATTTCCAATTCTACTCCCAAATAGAGTACTTGATATAAAACATAGGCTTGATGCATGTCTGCAAAGGCCAATGACAGTGCAAGAATGAATGAATTCATGAACAGTGTGAAGATATTTGCACAAAAATAGCTGGCAGAGCTGACCATGGCTACTTGGGTGATGAAGATTTAAGCTATTAGCCTATAGTTCCCACAACACACCTAATTTAGAACAAGATTCAGTTTTCAGGCTTTTAGTCCATGCTATCCTTTCACCAGGTATATAGCATCACATAAAAACAGGTTTCCAATACCCTCTGATCAGTCACAAATTCAGTCCTGAACAACTTGTTCTAACCTACTCTACACACAACCTCCCCTCCATGTGTTTCTGATCCTTTTGGTCTATTATGCAATCTCCTGATTTCAAGTTCACTACATTCATTAGGCCCCAACTTGGTTGTGCTTTTCTTGCTATGGCCTGAGAAACCCTCCTTGACTATATATAACTTGAATTCTCTATCTTTGCATTCATGGTTAACTACAAGTAGGCACCTCTTAGTTGCCAGCCTGCCCTCAGAACTCTTTCGGTTAGGGCTCTTGCCAAACTCCACCACAGACTTCTGAGTGGAACACAAATACACAAGGGGTGACTTTGAACCACTAGTTGAGGGAAACTTGACCTCACTGCAAATATCTTTTAAATGAGGGGAAAGTGGAGACAAAAACATAAGCTGTATGTCATGTCAGCTGGTACCCATTATTTCAATGTAGAGCCATTTACATTCATCTCAAAAATAACTCAATCTTTAATATTCATACATTTAGGAGAAAAATGCATTGAGATGGAGAAAGAGAAAAACATCTTAGAAGAACATAGAGATAAGTGATGAAGGGATGAATGAAAATAGTAAAATAAGAACAATTTGATATAATTACCTGTGCTGGGGTCTTTAGGGGAGCACCCATTGCTGTGTATAACTAAAAGGTCTTGTCAAAGTCCTGTTGCAAAAGGGATAGAAGGAAAGAGATGAAAAAGAAACTACCAGAAAAAGTCTGGTAGTTAAAAAGAAACAAGACAGAAAAAGTCTAGGCCTAACACCCTGAAACTGTATATCATCTATGGCACCCTTATAGTTCACTGTTACATAAGAGAGAAAGAAACTTGGGAGAAATAAAAAGCAATCATGCCAGAAATGAGGAGAGGGGGAGACAATGGTGATTAAGAGTAAATATAAGTTGAGTAGAAAGACAAGGGCTTAAATCTCATATCTGTTCTTTGCAGGGGTGTCCAACCTTTTGGCATCTCTGGGCCACACTGGAAGAAGAGTTGTCTTGGGCCACACATTAAATACATTGTGACTTGAAATCACAAAACAAATCTCACACTATTTTAAGTAAGTTTATGATTTTGTGTGGGGCTGCATCCCCAGCCATCCTGGGCTGCATGTGGCCCACGTGCTGAAGCTTGGACACCCCTGCTAGGCAGTGAGACAGTAGAGAAGTTTCTTAGCTATGCTTTGCCAAGTTCATCATCTATAAAATGGAATAAATATATATAACTTTCGGATGGTGTTAAGGATTAAATATAATAATTAAGGAAGAGTGGTTGATGCAGTATTATTTGAGAATGTCTCTATTTTGCTGATGTCTGCTATGTCCTAGGAAAAGATGGGAGTTTAATTTCTACTCTTCTGAAGAGTGCCCATATGTAACTTTATAGGCTAAGATTAGTGCCTGACTCACCAATGGCCATAGCTATTATATTGCCACTGAGGAACCAGAATATGCATTAAGTTCTTTGTAGGTTCCTTTTCTTCAAACAAGCTTCTCTCCATCTTGCTCTGGAATATTCTCTTGGATATGCCATTCATTCCAATTACTTAGAAAAAAAATGTTTAGAGACATTACTAATTCCTCTCTTTCACCCATATACAATCCAAGGGCCAGTTCTGAGAGTTCATCACTTTCACTGCTGGCATAATAGTCCAAGTTGCCTGAATTATGGCAAAAACCTCCTAAATGATCTTGCTGATTCTTCCCTTGCTCTACCAGAGTCTAATCTTAAAAAAGAAGCTCAATGTATCTTTTGAAGACATCTTTCAGATCCATATATCTTCTCTGCTCAAAATCCTTTGTTGACTCCCCATTTCACTCAGAACAAAATTCAAAATTCTTTTGATGATTCATGAGGCCCTACATGACCTGACCTCCCTCTTGTACCCTATTTCCTATGACGTTCACCCTTTCTCCCCTGCCGCCTCACACAAACGACATTGCCTTTGGGGTGATCCTGGACATGCCAAACACAGTCCCAGCATGTGCTTTGATCTGGAATACTGTTCCTCAAGATACCTGCGTGACATTTTCCCTCATCTTTCTAACATCTTTACTGAAAGACTACCTTTTCCTGGAGGCCTCCTGTCTTGGCCTGGACTTTCCCAAAAGCAGAGCCTGAGACAAAGATTTGAATGCCGGTAGTTTGGAGGGAAATGAATCCTAAGGAAGAGAATCAGGGAGAAAAGAGAGAAATCTAAACCAAAGTTTTATTAGTAACCTGACCAATGTTGTGGGCAGCCAGAGCGCTGGCGAGGTCCCTCTGGGGGTGATGAAGGATGCTCCCAGAACGGTCTGCCCAAATAAGGGAGAGGCAAGTATGTATCCACAAGCCCCCTCTCCAATTTATCAAAGTTTACCCAACGGGATGTTATTTCCCTTGAACAGGTGAGCACCAACATGGTTAAGGGGGGAAACTCAGTGAGGCAGAGAAGCCCCTGGACAAAGACCAGAGATGCAAGGTACGCAGACATCAAGATTCTGCTCGACGATGCCTCTGAGAATCCAGCTGCTGCCGTAAAGGACAAAATAAGACAGATGGCTGAGAATATATGAGACAAGGCTCCAGAGCAATCTCTACTTACCTAGCCACTTTATCCTAAACAGCACCCACCCCTTCCCTGCCCCTCGCTATCCCCTTATCACCTCATGTATTCACTCACTTATTCATTTCAGTTTCTTCCCTACTAGACAGTAAGCAACATGAGATTAGGGGTCTGATGTATTTTGTTTACTACAGTATTTCCAATTTCTGGGATGGCGTCTGATATATAGTAACAGATATTCGTTGAATGAATGAACTATTTAGTATACATAAACTGATATGTCTGTATTAGACAGAGAGAGAGAGAGAAGTCTAAATATTAAACTACCCATGTATAGTCAAGATATGTTGGTACATCTTTTGCCATTGACTTGTTTGCTCATTCACCTTTTCTTTCAATCCAGGATTCTGCATTTCCCCTGAGTGAAATAAACCAGGTATCAGCCAAAAGGTGTACACAGAAGGCCTGTTGATGCAATAGACCAGTAGTCTTTAAATGCTAGCATGCATCAGAAAGACTTGTTAAAACACGGTGTGCCAGGCCCCACACCAGGGCTGGCTGGGGCCTAAGATTATGCATTTCTAACAAATGCATAATGCACTGCTACTGCTGGTCCAGGGACCACTTTTTGTGGACCAGTGGAGTAAACTATTGTAGCCCCTTGAAGTGGGCATCTTGCCATTACATAGCCGGGCCCTGGATTGATGAGGCCCAAGGGAAGAAGGTTTGTTTCATTTAAGCTGCTACAAAGCCCAATACAGCCCTGCTTTGGAGACTTTACAAGGTCACTGTTCAACATGGGATTTACTTACTATGTTCAGCTAATCCTGATGAAGAGTTTAGGCCTGTTTAAGAGCTCTCTTTACAGTCAGCACTAGGACCATATTTTTAAAATAAACCATATCTTTCTTTAATTGGCATGTCTAAGTGGAAGCAGAAAAACAGGATATGAAGACCAGAGTAACAACAGTGAATATCTCAGAAATCATGAGGGAAATGAGAAAGGGCAATCCCTATTTGGGGACTGAGTTCTTTTATGCTTGATAACTTTGAAGGAATCAATCTGATTTTCTTTGAAGAGGGGAAGAAATCTCAAGACAAGTAACTCGCTCTCCATTCCACAGGAAAAGGTAGTTCACTATCAGCAATGGCCGGCTGCTACTATTGCTTTTTATGCCATTGTTCTCAATGAAAACCATCTGTCAGCTGCACTGATTTCAGTGGGTGATTTGGGCACCAAATCGAATGTGAGAGATCTAGAGGCAGCGTGCCTGTAGTGGGCCTTTGCTTTCGCTTCCCACCGCGCCCATTTAAGAGGTGTGGGGACACAGGACACTATTATAGAAAAGTGAACCTCTCATGACTGGTTCCGCCCTCCCAACACCATCCTGCCGCTTTAAGCAAATTAGGCTGTATTTTATTATGGAGTCTATTTCTGGGTTAGATTTTACTGAAGTGAATATTTTTCAACAATAAGTGCCATTTGTGATTCCACAAATAGAAAGTCTCTTATGGCACAAGCTTAACAAAGCTAATTATTAGAGAATATAAAATTAATTTACTAGCTGAATTTAATCGACTAGCTAATCTACCACACAGTTGAATCTCTCTTTAGCTGGGGAAGTTTTTATTCCTATTGGTTACAACAAACTTGGGAATTTTATTCAAAGTTTATCCCAATTCCAAATTTGACTGTTACGCTTTTTGCATAATAAAACTCTAGTGGAATTATGCATCATGTTGTAGTCTAAGGGTTGAAACTACAGTTCTTCGCTAAGACTTTTTAAGTATAAACATGCTTATAGTATATGGTGTATATATAGAGATATATGTAAGACATAGCAGACATACTGATATGTACTGATATAGTACAGACACCTTTGTACTATATAAACAAAGGTGCTCACGGTATAAAGATAAAACCAATGACCTTTGGGCCAAATCTGAACCTCTACCAATAGCCTTTACAAGTCTTATCTGAAATCTCTGTTGATTCTTGAAAGCAAGTCTCATTCTCAAAGTTTTATCAATATTATAACCCCTTTAAATAAGTGAAAAGAGCAAATAAAATTGTGTAGTGATCCTTTTAGAGTAATGTCTAGAACTCTTTCTTAGGCTTTACTATATGGCAATATTACAAAAATGTAACTTTAAATTCTATGACATTACAAAGATATTAAATTTATTCCCTTCATTTACATTTCCCGATCCAAAAATTCTCTTGAGAAACTTAACTATATTGCTTATTTCATGTGTTCACAGACCTGCCTTACTGGAATTTGCATTGAGGGCTCTGACCCACCCTCCATTCTAGGTGCAGAGGTGTCTTTGGAATTTCTTATTGCGTATCTGTAATTGGGATGTTTACATTATTTTGAACAGGGAATGATGCCGTATAAAGTTCTTAAGTGAACCACTCAGGAGTAACTGTGTCCAATTTAACATTTTTTAAATTGGAGACATGTCGAAAATTCTGAAAGCAGGTTTGGATTAGCAATGTGGCCTCCCCTGCGGTACATCTACAATTCTGTGATATGATGGGCTCACTCCGAAGTCCCTTTTAGGTGACCCAGGTTGAAAGGTGTTGGCTAACAAGCTGTAGTACCACATTTGGGCTGTGAAGAAAATAAAAACATGGAACGTGAACACTAATGCAACTCTCTGGTTAAACATACACACGACCTTTCTCAGCATTAAGCGAACTGCATGGGTGTTTAGTCTACTTTACTGTAAGTCCCGCATCTCGGCAGCATTAACTCTGAAGTGGTGTCTAAGGGCCTATTCAGAGCAACTCCAGAAAATGCTTCTTGTGCAAAAAAGCAACTCTCAAAGCAGGATACCAGGGCTTTGCCATTTCATTGTTCTTGGTTTTGTGCTGATTTAGACGATAAATAAGAAGCAAATTACAGATTGACTACTTCTACTAAGACTCCTTTTTTCCAGCTTCCAGTCAAGATGGAGGCATAGGTAAACATGGCTTGCCTCCTTGCACAACCACAGCAAAAGTTACAACTACACTACAAAACAATTATCACCCAGAATCTTCAGAAAAATCAAGCTGTATGGAAGTCTGACAATCACGGAATTAAGAAGTCACATTCATCCAGATGGGTCAGAGAGGCAGAGACATGGAGAAGCATGGAGACATGTGGAGATGAAGAATGGGTGGTCCAACACCCACATGTGGTGGATAAAAATTGGGAGGTATACCTTGGGAGCAAGGGATCCCAGCCCCACACCAGGCCACCCAGCCAAGAGTTCCAGGCTAGGAAGAGAAGTCCCCATAACTTCTGGCTGTAAAAAACAGTGGGAGTTGGGACAGCAGAAGAAACTGTGGGATTCTCAGGTATCTCTTCTTAAAGGACCCATAACAGACTTAGGACTTATGCAGACTCATTCCTTCTGGGCTCCAGTACTGGGTCAGCAGCTGGAAGGGAACCACTGGCATAGGGGGAGAAACTGGCATCAAAGCAAGTGCCAGGGAACAGTTTCCTCTAGACAAAATTCTAGTCACCAGGCAGTGGCCATTGTCCCCTTTCTGAACCCTCCCCTACACAGAGGCAGAGTGTGGTGACACCATATCAGAGACTCTATCAACCTACTTCACATGGGTTGCCCCACCCTAGCACTTACCTAAGGCTCCACCCCATCTAACATACCTGGACACTTTTCTACAATAGGCCACATTACTGAGACAGGCAGTCAAAGCAGCTCTACCTAATACATAGAAACAAACAGAGGGAGGCTGCCAAAATGAGGAGACAAAGAAATATGGCCCAAATGAAAGAAGAGAACGAAACTCCCAAAAAAGAGCTAAACAAAATGGAGATAAGCAATCTCTCAGATGCAGAGTTCAAAACACTAGTTATTAGAATGCTCAAGGAACTCACTGGGTACTTCAACAGCATAAAGAAGACCCAGGCAGAAATGAAAGTTATACCAAATGAAATAAAGAAAAATTTATAGTGAATCAACAATAGAGCGAGTTAAGCTAAGAGTCAAATCAATGATTTGGAACACAAAGAAGAAAAAAACATTCAATCAGAACAATGAGAAGAAAAAAAGAATCCAAAAAAACAAGGATAGGCTAAGGAGCCTTTAGGATAACTTCAAACATGTCAACATTTGAATTACAGAGGTGCCAAAAAGAAAAAAGAAAGTGCAAGAAATTGAAAACATATTTGAAAAAATAATGAAAGAAAACTTCCCTAATTTGGTGAATGAAATAGAAATACAAATCCAGGAAGCACAGATAGTCCCAAACAAAAAGAATCACATCAAGACACATCATAATTAAAATGCCAAAGGTTAAAGGTAAATAAAATCTTAAAGACAGTAAGAGAAAAGCAGTCAGTTACCTACAAAGGAGTTTCCAAATGACTATCAACTAATTTCTCAAAAGAAACTTTGCAGGCTAGAAGGGATTGGCAAGAAGTATTCAAAGTGATAAAAAGCAAGAACCTACAACCTAGATCACTCTATTCAGCAAAGCTATAATTTAGAATGGAAGGGCAGATAAAGTGCTTCCCCAACAAGGTAAAGCTAAAGGAGTTCAGAATCATCAGTCATTATTATATGAAATGTTAAAGGGACTTAGTTAAGAAAAAGAAGAAGATCAAAACTATGAACATTAAAATGACAATAATTTCACAATTATCAGCAACTGAATCTAAAAAACAAACTCAGCAAACATGCTGAACAGAAACAGAATCATAGATATGGAGATCATTTGGAGGGTTACCAGTTGGGAGGGGCAAGGTGGAGAATAAAGGAAAAGGTGAAGGGATTAAGAAGTACAAACTGGTAGGTACAGAATAGAAAGAGGGATGTTAAGAACAGTATAGAAAATGGAGTAGCCAAAGAACTTATATGTATGACCCATGAACAGGAACTAAGGAGGGGATATTTCTAGAGGGAATAGGGGGTATCAGAGGGAGGGGAGCAAAGCAAGGAAAATTGGGACAACTGTAATAGCATAATGATAAAATATATTTTAAAAAACAGATTCCCTATTGTTGGAATGTAAGTCATACCAGTCTTTGACTACTATTAACAACGCTGTAATGAACATCCTCATACATATGTGCTGCAGTGAACATCCTTGCATGTGTATGCAGGTATACATATGCAAATATATATCCTCAGAAATAGTATTTTGGGGTCAAAGTTAGATAATTCAAATATTTTATGTGAGACTTCTAAAACGTCCTTCAGAAAGGCAAAGCAATGGGTGCTGCCTCCAATAAATGTGTGCTACTTAAACAAAAAAGACTCACTTTTTCTCTATGTGCTGAAAGAACCTACCTCATTTACAACAAATAAGAATCCAAAAGTGTGTATGTGCATATATGTGTCTCTGTGTGTAATTTACTCATTACATGCATACAGGGGTGAGGGATTTTCATTGCACATTTAGAAGCCACATGGTAATGCTAGGTCACGATACAGTGTGACATGTCATGAGCTCTCTTTGTGGCCATGAAAAATGTAGGTAGACATCTTACCTATATCCACTTCCACAGAAGTGTGGCTCTGGGGCAGAAGGCTGCACGGCAGGTCCCTTCTGTGCCACCCAGTGTGGGAAAGACCTTCTGGTGATCTAATTGTCATCAAACATAAAAGGACTATGGTCTAGTGAATAATAAAGGGATCAAATTCAGAAGGAAGCTTTTTCTAATGACATAGAATCTTCATGGAGCCAATCAACATCTTGAGAATGACTTCAAAAACACCCCTTTCTTTGGGAAGGATCCCCTTATTCTTAGAGAATTTCAGGCTAAAACAAAACTACTGTAGTGTTTATAGACTGGAGACTTTTCAAATATGGAAAAAGTAAAAATTCTCTGTAGCCCGAAAGAATTGGGTGACATCAGGGATTTCGGAAGCAGAAACCAGATGGGAGTTAAGTTTGCAGGTTTAACCAAAAAATGATCTGCAGAACAAGGACACATTAAACCTTATTGTTATTTAGTAACACATTTTTGGCCTTAATGAGTCATGGGGCAGAACAGGAGAATGAAACCATGGAACTGGGGCTCGGATTTTGGGCTCTAGTTTCTGGAGATAACAAAGGGTAAACTTCTACATGTCAAGTTTCTCATTTACAATTATGGAGGTTGACTGGAAGTGCCCAAGTTTCTTTCCAGCTCTCAGATATAATTACAATAACTTATGATTCTGTTGCTACTTTTTCAAGGCACCTACATGGATATCTATGAAAAGTATAAATAAGGGAATAGAAAACATGTGTTATATCTCATTTTTTTTCACTCCTTAATATTATGGTAGGGCCAAGGCTCTAAGAATACTTACAGAATCTGCTGTTTACATGCCTGGCCAATAAGCCAAAATAAGTCTTACAGAATCAACCATTTTGTTTATATTGCTGCATTGAGGCACTGTAACTATGAAATATTATGGCAGAATCTTGTCATAAGACAAAATGCAGTGACAAGATGAAAAGTTTCTTTGCTTTATTCAGACCAAATATTTATCATAAAAAGAAATAAATAAGGTTTAGGGTGCTCTGACCATCCAGGCCGTTGGTATATAATCTCTGAAACTCACTGCACCATTGAATGGTCCTGTGTTTTATGCATCACTAGGAACCTGGTCTTTGAATTTGAATATGAGCTGTCTAAACAGCATTAGTAAGAAGCAAAATAAATCAGATTCATGGGCCTTATTAGTTGCTTATCTTGATCAACTATAGGCTCTATTATGCCATTTAACTAGATAAAAAGTTAGTGGGAAAATAAATAGTATTATTTTTGAGCAGTGCAATCATTGTACATTTAAATGTGCAAATATAGATTGTATTCATTAACTGAGAAAATATTAAATACCTGCTACATTCAAAGAATACCTGAGTCTATTAAAATGTTACAATGTTTTTTTTCACCTACAGAAACACCAAGTGCTGATGGATTTAGGAAGAAAGGAAATATCTTTTAATATTATTTAATCAGCCAGCCATGAGTCTATCTTAATTCCAAACAGAGACCTTCTGACCAACTGTTGTTTCAGTATTCTCCTGACGCTCATAAAACGGGCTTTTCCCATGAAGCATGCCTAGCACTCCAGGCCCGAGATGGAGCTTGTGCTTGAAGGACTCTGTGCTATTTTTCAGAAGCACAAACGCATGATGTTGTAAATTGTGCTCATGCATACACACGTACGCATGTATACATGAGAGTTGGCACTTCACCCGGGACATTTTTACATTATTGGTATGTTGCAGAACATGTCCTGCTTCTCCACATTCTGAATCTGAGCTGCAGCTAACCAAAGTGCATGCCTTATCCTTGGCAGCAGCACAACCCAGATGTGCAGCCCCTGGAAGGAGTCACTCCAGCAGCGTCATCCGGCGATCACCTCCCTTTTGCCTGGTTTCTGCAGCTCATCCCAAAGAGGCGATGCTATGTGCCATGCCAACTTCGTCAGCTTTCACACCATTCTCTCGGACAGGGGAGGCATTGGTTCACTTTGAATGTTTTTAAACTGAGGAGGAACAAAGCACAGGTATGATAAATTTTCACTTTTAAATAATCGAGAAAATGAAAAAAGATTTTTCCATGCTTTTATGGGTAGTAGAATGTTCTATTCATAAATCAGGGGCTGGGCTAAGCAACAATAGACAGATGCATGACCTGCTCTGGAACAGAACTGAATTCTTAATCATTCTGCTATACATTGAAATCACACATGTTTGCATGTAAAACTCCACCATGAGCTCCCCTTAGACAAAGAACCATTGTTTGTGGTTTTGGCCCCAGCGTCTCCTGGGCTTCTGTGGTTCTAGGCAGAAATGGTAATTCAATCAGTTCAACTACACACAAAATAGGAACTGATTCTGGCTGATTGCTCAGTTTCAAACATGTTCAACCCCTATTTGAAACAATTTTGCCCGATTTTCATGGAGGCTTCATGTTAATGGCTTGAATTACTTAGATACGAAGACAAAACACTGATTTTACTCTAGTAGTTTTGCTATAAAAAAGAAGCAATTCCCATCTAATCTTATGAAATTGATTGTCCTGCATCTTTTGTGTTTGCTGTTGCTAATGGGCAAAATGTATTCCAAAATACTTTGAAAGTTCTTTGAAA
The DNA here is from genome assembly GCA_004026765.1 of Micronycteris hirsuta. Taxonomy (NCBI): domain Eukaryota; kingdom Metazoa; phylum Chordata; class Mammalia; order Chiroptera; family Phyllostomidae; genus Micronycteris; species Micronycteris hirsuta. The sequence continues at coordinate 64,579 of PVJI01008162.1, forward strand.
CAAGAAAATATAAGAAGGTGAAATAAGCCAGGTGGTGAAAGACAAATACCATATGATCTCACCTATAAGTGGAACCTAATCAACAAAACAAACAAGCAAGCAAAATATAACCAGAGACACTGAAATAAAGAACAAATTGATGGTAACCAGAGGGGAGAGGAGAGAGGGATAATGGGGGAAAGAAGAGGAAAGGTCATCAAGGAACATGTATGTATAAAGAACTCATAGACAAAGACAAAGGGAGGGTGGGAGGCAAGGATGTGGAGGGCAGTAAAATGGAGACAACTGTACTTGAACAACAATAAAAAAAATTATTAAAAAAAAAAAACAGGGATGTTTCAGAGCTGACTTGTACAGTAACTGAATCTCACTTTCTTAAAAAAAAAAAAAAAATCAGTGTGATTCTTATGTACCCAGGAATGGTTTCTCCTATACTTTGTCCTGGTCTCCAGAGAGTAAATTTGTTGCCCCCAATAGTGCAATGTTGCTAATGACAGTTTCTATCCTAATTTTCAAAAATCCTCATTATTCAAGTGGATAGTAATATTTACTCAGCACTGAAGAGGTATGGTCCGATGGATGACTCAGCAGTGAGGTACGCCTTAGCTCTTCCATTTCTACGTTCAGTGTTCTGTGTGATTTGGATAAGCTCCTGACTATCCTAACAGTGGAGCTGGCACAGATATCATTGGGCAATTTGAGTTCTCAGTTTGGCCTTGTCAATAGCTAGCTCTGGGCTCTCAAGCAAGGTTTAATTTGTCTGGGCTTCAGTCTCCTAGTCTGTAAAAGAGATTAGCAGTTTTCTAATTTCTTTAGCACTGAGATTCAGTTATTAAACAGAAACTCCAGTTTATAAAACAAATTAAAGTAATTCAGGTATTAGTGTTCGTTTTTATAAATTCAGATTCGTTATATGGTGACTGACCCTCCAGCCACCCCAAGACCGTGCAGATGAGAGCGCCTCACTCTGGATATGTTAGAGATTTCAAAGGGTGCTGATTCCCTGAAGCTTTCATGCAACTGCTTTATGAATACAACCTCTGGGATTTCTATGAGCAAATAAAACCTTTAGTGTTTAATCAGAGTTAATTTAGATTTTCTTTCCATGCAGCTGAATCTAATCCTAACAGAACAAGTTGTGTTTCCTCTCCAAAAAAAGTTGGATTACTATTTCTGTTTTTCATAAGATGTGCTCAGGGAGGAGTCCTACTTTGAAAGTACTGGGACCAGAGGGATTCGGTGATTTCTTATGCAACCTAACTTCCCCACACTTCCTATTATTCATCCTATCCCTGAAGCTCTTACATGTGTGCAATTTTAAAAAGCCAAAGTAACTCACTTGCCCAAGGCTTAGAGAAGAAAGGCAAAGATAAAATTGACAGAGATGAAGGAGGGTGAATGCTCACAAAAGAAATGAATCAAGTACCATGTGAGTTGAGATAGTATTTGGGTAGGGGGGGTGTACATTGCATCCAATGCCTAATTTCCTATAGAATGTACATTGCATGTGTACACTGTAGTAGGTAGTATTAGCCATGTAGAGGAAGGTAAGACATTCCCCACGCTCAAAAATAATATATAAACTAGTGGGGTAAACAAGCACAAAAACAAGTAAGTGTCAATACTTTATATCCTCCTAAAATTAATTATCCAGTCTACTGGAGTATTTCCATTTCTTCTTTTTTTTAGATTTTATTTTATTTTTTTATTATTGTTCAAGTACAGTTGTCTCCATTTGCCTCCCACCACTGTCCCCCACCCCATCCCCCCCCACCTCCCACCCTCGATCCCGCCCCCTTTGTTTTTGTCCATGTGTCCCTTATACATGTTCCTTGACAACCCTGGAGCATTTTCTATGATGGGTTCTCATTATCCCATCCCTTGAATGAGTTCCATTCCATGTGCACACAGTAGTAATTGACCTTTCTGTTTAAAAGAGCACCCCGCCACTCTAGCGCCTTATTCTTTACAGCAAGTACTACCCCTGGACATAATGCACATTTCATTTCTCTGTTTGGTGACTCCAGGCCCCTCACCAGAGAAGGAAAGCATTGTGAGAGCAAGAACTCTCATTTTTTTTCCCACTGCTTTCATTGTAGTGCCTAGAAAAGTACCTGGCACACAACGGGTTTTTGATAAATATTTATTGAACAGATAAATTCTAAGAAGGTTTTCTTTTTTGCTGTTGAGACAAAGCATACCATGGTTACTTAAGTTTATGTCACTTCAATTTATGTCTGGATTAATTTCGTCTTATTTTTTTTACCTTTAACGGTAAAAGAAAGCTATCTACATCTAATGCTAATATCTTGACAGTAAAGCGAGATACTAAATGACAACTTCTTTCAATTAATCCTCAATAAGCATTCTGGAATCACATCAAATAACTTCAGTGTCTTTTCCATTTGACAACTTTTCAATTCCTAGAAGAGAGTTATCATATCCAACCATCCTGCGTCCTCACTGGTAGTCTCTCACTTGGCCTGAAAGTTTGCAATTCCTTAAACTATTTCTCATATGGCTTATCATGTCTTCATTATTCTTGTTACACCCTCTCAGTTGTGCCTCACTTTGTCAGAATTTATCTTAAAACACAATGCCCAGTCTTGACTGTTAGGCTTCAGGTGAACTTTGTGCGGCCCAGTTTAGGGCAGAACTCTCAGCTCCCTTTCTAGATGCCATGTTCTACCAAGGCCTCCCTAAGAGACATTTGCTTCTACTATTTCATCATATTTTCTTCCTTTTCATAACCTAAGTATTATAAAATGCTTATTGTGAATATAAAAATTACTATTTAATAGTTCAGTCCAATCCCTACCAGCTCAGCCAGGAGGAAGCAGCCTTGTCCACAAAGGGCAGAGAAGAGTGAGCCCGGGGAAAGCAGGAAATAAGGAGCCAGCCCAGAAAGGGATCCTGGTGGGAAAGAGAAAACTTGTCCACTGCACAGAGTATAAACTTATGCAAATTATGTATTCTACAAACACATCCTCCAGTAAGTAACTACGCTGCTCATTCAGTACTGACAAGTGTTTTAAGGCTATTTCTACAAGATACCAAAACATCTGGAAGAAGAGAAGTAAAAATCACCCAGATGTTTGAGGAATGATAGGGTTGGGGTGGCAGCTCATTGCAGCTTCCATACTCCCTTTCTTGGTATTTTTATAAGAAATCACTGAACTTATTATGTTCCTCCAGTATATCACCTTCACACACACACACTCCTGGAAAATTGTCAAGGACTTCTATAGCTTTCTTAAAGGAAATAAAAGGGTTTAGATCTTTGTCTTCAAGGTCTGTATCAACAAAATTCATGATTTTGAGATTACTATTTATACTAGAAAGTTGCAGTAGAATTTGGATTTTAATTTTTCAGTGTTTTTCATCCTTCAGAACTTTTTGTGTTTGTTTAATACCAGAATCATGTCAGTTCCCAAGATGACAAACACCGAGTGCCTATTGAGAGCACTTTCCACTTTTCATGTGTCAGTTATCTCATCGGCAGCTGCCTGGTCTCTAATATGCCCTTTCTCTCCATGATTCTGGGAGCCCACGATGCCGTGATTAAAGACTGTGGTCCGTGATACTGTGGTTATTGCTTTCTACACGAATCAAACACCTTCAGATAGTTCACACATTGAAGTCGTAAATATTAAAATAATATTTCTCAGTGGCATTGCCATTAGTGGAAGGACTAGGAAAATAAAAATAGAGACCATGGAGAATATATATGGGTCTGTTTCCATAAATACACTGTTCTGCCAAAAATTATATAGATTCACTTTTCTTGTGTTTATACTCTGAGTTATAGTTGATTTTCCAGTGTAAAAGAGACATATCACAGCGACTAACTGAATAAGAAAGTCAATGCAGGCTTTTTTTTTTCTTTTTGCCATGAAATATCCTACTGTGATAATTAGGGAAATTTCTAATGCCACTGAGAAATGGAAAAATAAAAGAGCATGTTGCAAAATATAAAAATTTATAGCACCACCTATTGGTTTCAAAATAAATATTGAAATTTTTCTACTTTTACTAATTATGAAGAATAGTATAAAGAGACATTATTATTATTTTGAGTCACATGAAGATTAAACTTTTTTACTTCCCAATGATGCTATGGAAATTCTTCAACAAACCTCATATTCAGGACTAATATAAATTAAAGATTTTATATACCAGGGAAGTAAAATAGAATTGAGATTTTTATTCCTACATTCTATGTACCGAGTTGTATTAAGTTTTTTAAGTCACAGTTTGAGGGTTATTTCTAAACTGATAAAGTGTGTTGAGCTGCATTTTCTCTGTTGGCCAAGAGGGGTTAAAACACGCCTGACTTTTAGTTTCACCATTCCTGTCTCCCCTGAAAAACTGGAGAGGATGCTGAAAAATCTGACAATAGATTAAATTCTCATAACATTGGCAATTCCAGCCCCTCATTCAGATGGCCTTCCCTCTGTTATTCAGCCCAGCCTCCATGACAATGAGGGGGCCTTGGAAGGAATCTAAGAAATGCTTCCTTTCTGCTCTGCTTTCAGAGTGTACCAGTCTGCTTCTTTTTCCAGAATGCATGGCCCTTCCTAAGGAACATGGGAGGATGCAACCATGTGGTCCCTTTCACACACATTAGCAAGCATGTGGACAACACCCCTTGTGGAAACTCCCTTTCCCACCCTTGGGACAACTGCGTTTTTGAAAGAGTCGCTGTAAGTCTGTAGTAGAGCTTATAAACATATCTGTCTCTCTGACACTACTTCTACATGGATTATTTTTAAAATCAAGTTTCCCTTTTTAAGACTTGAAGTGAAGGAAAGGCCTTGAGAGCATCAAACTAGTGTTTGCAGTAGGCAAATGATCTGGAAAACTGAACTTCAGACTGAGGGCCTCCGAATGGAACTGAAGGAAAAGGCAATCTCATTTAGCCCCCACATTAAGCACAGGTTTTAAATGTTTTATTTTTCTATTTAACCAAATAGTCACTTCTCCAAAATTTCAACAAGCATTAAAATGCAAAGGATGACTAAGTTTGAAAGCCTAGGAGAAGAGACAACAGAAAAATACTGGACTCAGATGAGTCAATCAGAGGAAAACAGACACATTATCTTCAGGAAAAGAATTATTAGGCTGAACTACATAAAATTACATTTTTGTAAGTCAAAAGTTGTCAAATAGTCTGAAGTTTACATGATTCAATCTAATATTAAGTGGGAAAAAACTCAATTGTGTTTAGAAATAAAAATGAGAGACAGAGGAAAGGAGCCAATAATGCTTCATATAAATTAAATGGTAAGAATTAGCATTTTAGGCTTTCTCAGCCAAAGCTGTCAAAGTGGTTCATCTTAGCTCCATCTTTGACTGGCCTGGTGCTAGTAACTGATCATGAGTATGTACTGCTATTTTCAAATGTACTGCTTCTCACCTAGTTTTAAACGGGTAGTTTAAAATTCTTCATATCTGGATTACCTGTCTTTAAAGTAATAGAATTCAAAATGGGATCCATTTATTTTATTGTATTTTGGGATTTTAAAAGAATGCTATTTTGCCTTGTGTTTTAGATTTTTAAGAGGTTGGGAATAGCTGCATCCTCATTAGACTCGGAACGCTTTAGGACCACCTCATTTCATCCTCCCCCACTATTCGAAACAGGCTTCACACTAGGCAGCCTCCACACTCCTCCCCGCGGGTCTTATTCACAGAGCAAGCCATAATAACAAGCTTCTAGGCCCTGGCTGGCTTTTTGGCTCAATGGGACATTTCTGTTGCCAAATCCCGCTTCAAGGGCTTCATGGGTTTATCCTTACATGCACCTTAGTGACATCCTGCATTTTGTCTCGTCCAAGCTCAGGTTTATTTCTATGTCCTCTTGTTGCTTTTTCAAGGGACCAAATGTCTACATCTGGAGGGAAAGAAACTCCTAATATATTTTTGCCCTTTCCCCTGAAAAATATTCCGTTGTGCATGTGGAGAGAAGCATGCTAGTAATAAGAGAAGGAAATGATGGGGTCAGCTGGGGCTCTTAGAGACAGTCCAGATGAAATTTACAGAGGGAACTGCAGTGATAGTTTTTGAGAAAACTGGGTGATGTGAGTTTCGAAACCTACAACCCATAATCTGGACTCGGGTAAAACATACCAAAAGGCTTAGCTCAGACCTGCAAGGTTAACTTTTTCTAAACATAAAACAAGGAAATGTGGAAGGTTTGCTCTTTCTCTTTAATAAAGTACATTAACAACCTGCTTTGGGGAATACGAATCTTTTTATGGAGTAAGAACTAGCTCTTTAAAAACAGGAATTGTGCATGGGGATGGTGTTTATTTATGCACACATAAATATACACACATGCAATGATTATTAATATTTACATGCACATACACGTATGGAAATAATTGTCTCAGAAACTGGTTTAGATCTAGAAACAATTGGCAGACAAAAAAAGGAAAACTGAAAATGGTCCAGTCTGTAAAACCATCCCAAAGGACATTCCCAACAATGGAAGACTGATAACATAATAAACCCCATAAAAATAACATGGGGGAGGGGAGAATGGAGGATTCTTTAGTATTTTTATGGATCCATATGAAAGGCTTTAACACCTAAATTCTTTTCAAATCAATTTTATTTATGTGTGCAGAAATGGATTGACAGCTTCACAGGAAGGGTAGGTGGGTGTCAGAGACTTGGCAACCAGTGATGACTGCAACTCTTGGGTGAGTGTGTGTTGGATGGAGGGAGACAAAGAGAAAGGAAGCCCTCCCTTCTGGAAAGAGCATGCCACTGTCCACTGCAGAGTCTGTGTTTTGTTCTGCCTGTGCAGGATTCGGGGTGATTTTTATCCCTGTACAATACATGCCATGGAATATTTACATGTTTGGGAACATCAACAAAGAGAACGAAACAAAACAAAGCAAAAAGATGCACACACAACACACAACACAAAATGGGATTGTGCTCCTTTGTTTTGCATTTTCTGTAACCCAGATTGTGGTAATTATCTCGCTGGCTTTACAAGCCTTTTCTTTCATTCTAAAGGCAGTTTTTGGAATCGCGTTACACTTAACTCAGTTTAACAAATAAGAGTAGTCTGGCAAAATGGCACCATGTGCTTTCCACAAATATTTGTGGTATAGGCAAGCTCTCAATGTTTTTATTATGCCCAAGGTTCTTTGGTTTAAAAGCAAGTGGAATAATGTAAAGAAGAAAGAGAAACAAAGATTTGGGAACTGGGTGTGTGTTGGATGCACTTTGCAGATCCTCCTGTGCCAGAGAAGGAACAAGGAAAAAGATACATCTTAAAAATAACTGGGGGAATAAAAAAGAGTGAAAAAGGTTTGGAGACAGTTAGCAGCTCACAATCTACCCTGGCATGAGCTCCAGGCTAAGGATGGAATAATAACATTTGGTGCTCAGAGCCCGAGAGGCTGACAGCGCGGGAGCTACAGCGTGCGCTTCACAAGTTTGCCTGGCTCTGTCGTTGGGACAAAGAGTCGGAGAACAGAGGCGAAGTGAAAAAGGGGGAAAGAGAGAGGCTGCACTCGAGTTTACTGTAATATAAATACACATACACTGCGCTACAGATGTTCCTCATTGATGAAGACTGGCACATAATTATGCTATGTGCTTCATAATATTTTAATGAGCTTTTTCTCCAAATAGCAACGAAAATGAACAATAAGAAGCTCTTAGGGAGGGAAAGTTGGTGTTTTTTGTCCCTGGGGGAGAAAAATTCTTCTAATAGGTTATGTTAGAATGGCAGGAAAAACACTGGTCTGGGTTTAATAAAATTTGAATTGAGTCTAAAATATGGTTTCTTAAGACAGTTTACTTTTTTTTTCTTTTTCTTCAACTTTAACAGTTCATTCAGGCTCAAGGAATAACAAAACAGGGATTATAGCGTAATTCTGGTGGATTGTTTCTCTCTTTCCTCCTCCTTTCTCTCTCTCTTTCTGTTTTTAAGGGGGGAAAAAACCCTTAAGTGGAACTGTTGCAAAAATGCTGTTAGTATATTGTGCCAATTAAAGTCTTGAAATAAATAACAAACCACTTAATATGTGTTGTAAATGTCCTGCTGATTTAAGCATTGTTACGCATAGATTACATCTCTTCAGGGATGGATGGCTGAGCCCTTAATAAAGGTTTTCTCTTCAAGTGTGTGTGGGGGGTGGGGGGTGTTCCCTATTGTTCTGTTTTATTTTGCTATAGGGTAAATTCCAATAAAGAGCCAAAGTTTGATGTCTGCAATAGAGCGGCCAATTTTTAGAATTGCTACCCCTGCAAGGAAAATAATTATTTTTGGCTGTGTTTAGTATTTCATGAAAAGAGAAAGAGAGAGAGAACTCTATAGCAAAATTAGAGTATATACCTTATTTTTAGATGTAACCCTTTACATGCGTTCTTTGCACATAACTTTTTTTATTTAGGATGAGCTGA